>JAODXP020000015.1:28167642-28224380 GCA_027497455.2 Sardinella longiceps | reverse complement strand
GTGGAGTTCTTAATCATACAAAGATGGGATAGCACCTTTGGCTGATAATGGATGTCATTAACTTGGGAAAACTCATTCTGGTGTCTGTTTCCCAAAATCACAGTAGTTATTGGCAATGGGAAATAGTACTATACTGAACTATTCCAAGCAATTGTTAACCATTCATTCAGTTTATGCAAAACAAACCATTGATCTTTGTCATGAAATTTATTTGGAGGTCAGATGGTCAGATCACATTATGTAATGTGCGTTATCAATATCAGTGTGTTTATGCCATCTTTTAAATTGATCACTGAAACAGTTTTTGATTTTCTTGTTTTCTTTTTTTTTTTTTACACACAACTGGCTTCCAGACTATTCCACTCCGTTCCTGTGCTGGGGTCAGTCATTTCTCTACCCCTCTTCACCGGGAAAAAAGAACAAAGTAAACACTTACAGTATCTTAGACACTTTCATTCAGCCCATTTACATCTTCTATATATATCCCTACTCAAGCAGTTAGCAACTTACTTAGTTGGCAATGGGAAATTGCATTGCAACCAACAAAGTTGCTAACTTAGTTAACTTAGTTAGCAACTACGCTTTTGGGAAACGGATACCTGATCTGCAAGCTATTTGACTTAGCTCTGCAACACAATATGGCCACCATGCCTATTTGTACTTCCTATTCTTTTGCTTGAGATAGGGAACCAACGATTAACAGGCTTTTACTCCTGATGCGAAAGAGGCAGGTCTAACACCTATAATGAAAATCAAGGAACAACCAACAGGTATTTTGATCGACATTCCACCCCAGAGAACGGAGAGAGACTGTAAGGTATCCAGATCAAGCTCAGATTGAGGTGATCAGTTGTGTAACGGATGCCAACTAGCTTGACTAGTGTAAATCCAGGGCCGTCGCAACAAGGCAGGCAAACCAGGCAAGTGCCTGGGGCCCCAGGCTGAAAGGGGCCCCCTAGATTGACTGTTTAATCATTTTAGTAGTTAAGTTGGTGGTGTTTTTCAACAAAAAAAAAATACTTTAAACTGGAGTTGGACAACTGTACAATACAAATAATTATATTGATGATGTTTGAAAATTATAACAATGTGGTTCATGTAAGTATTTACGAGGAGTGAAGGGCCCCTATGTCCTGTTTGCTTGGGGCCCCCAAGTACCTTGAAACGACCCTGTGTAAATCCTCACATCCCCTAGCCTTCAAGAACGCTTCTAACCACTGAGTTGGAAGCCTGGGCTTTTCAGCTCAATGGTTAGAACATTCGACTCCCATGCTGTGGGTTTGTTGTAGTTAACAGGGTGGCGGGTTCGAGACCTGTGTGCAGGGGCGCTGCTAGAAATTTTGGGCCCTATGACAAAATAATTTTTTGGGCCCCTCAAATATGGATTTTAATATTAAAATTTTCTCTGGGCCCCCCTGTCTGTGCTGGGCCCTTAGAATCATCCTAACTTTTCCCCCCCTAGCGGCGCCCCTGCCTGTGTGCTGTACGGACCGACCCTGTCTACAGTTGCAAAAGTCAGGCTAATATTTCACTTAATACCAACCTGGGCTATGAAATAATAAGGCCTGTTTCCACTGCAGGGACAAGGCACACTAGCCTGACATAGCCTGACCATAATACTGCTGTTAATCTGTATTCATGGTCTGGAGGTGCTTTAACCTGACGCGATTATAGGGCGGGGCGGGGGCATTCAGTTCTGGTTTGAAACGATTGGACAGCTCGTCTAATCAGCTTTGCTTATTGGCCGGTAGTCTCTCTACCGATGTAAACCTGCCCCAGAAGACCGTCCCCAGACCATGGATACGGATGAACATTCATATTATGGGCGGGCTGTCAGGCTAAAGGCACACTTCCCTAAGTAACAGGAACTTTTTTCAGGACACTCCCCCTCTTCAGACCTTTCAGTCATTATGTCTCCACTGTTAACAGGAACTTTTGTTATCATATCAGCCCTACCTAACTCTGCAGCACTCTAGT
This sequence comes from Sardinella longiceps, assembly GCA_027497455.2. Classification (NCBI taxonomy): domain Eukaryota; kingdom Metazoa; phylum Chordata; class Actinopteri; order Clupeiformes; family Clupeidae; genus Sardinella; species Sardinella longiceps. The sequence goes on along the minus strand of JAODXP020000015.1, from coordinate 28,222,403 downwards.
GATCTCTGACAGCTGCAGCTAAACTCACCATAACGGTTCTTAAACCATTTAAAAGCACTTGTTATGTGTTATTACAGTAACCATGATACTTAAATGATCTCATCAGCTTAAAATTACTTTAGCATATCCATTCTGATTTTAAACATCAGCATGTTTTTTTTGTTTTGTTTTGTTTTTTTTTGTCAGTGTAGCCTGCTAAATAGTTTATTTTGTTTATGTGTAGCCTCTGCCTTGCCAGGCTTGCTGTCTTCCACAGGCAGCTTTTCACAAAAGTTCAGCAAAAGTTCCAGGGCCATTCAGCAGCCTACCTACCCCTGAGCAGGGTACTTACTTTGGCCCTGTAAAAGTCTTGGTAAAGGTTCCTACAGGGCCTATCAGTGCATGGGAGAAGCAAGGAAAAATACCCTGAAGTTCCTGCAATGGAAACGGAGTGATAGGGACTGAATTCACTGTAAAGATACAGTTGCTTGAAATACTTTCAGTTCTTGTCTGTATTCAAAAAAAATAATTTTTAATTGGCCTCTCACCTTTATTGATTGGCAAAATGTCATTGAGCACATTTGATTTACATCGCTGTGAGATACAGTTTAAATGGCAGTACAATTAAATGGTTTTGATAAAGCAAATCTAATGTATTCCAGTCAGAGGCTCACAGGCATCTCCTTACAGCCTGGGGATTTATAGGCTTACTGTCCTAGATACATGTGATGTGATACAATGTATGTGAAAATGTTCATATGGCAGTTAATATGTTTACTTAAAGATGCTATAATACTATTGTAGAAAATAATTTGCACAGCAGATACGGTATTCCATAATCAGGCTATTGTCAGGCTATTTAGGTTTTAAGTCCATCTTTTTGGGTTAGAGTAAGTGTGGTAGTGTGTGGTGGCAGAGATCTTTGTCCACAAGGTGGTAGTCTATAGGTTTGCTTTAGGTCTGCACTTTACAAGATATTATGTTACACATAGGAAATGTATGGCAGTGTGGCATGCCTATTTCATCTAGATGAGCGTCCATTAACACAGAAAAATTAGCTCCATAAATAGCCTATCAAGCCAACGCCAGAGATGAAAAGCCTGCGTCATCTACCAACTATTGTAGGCTACAATAAGTCTATAGGAAAACGACAAAATCGAGACCGCCTCACCTCCATAGCTGTGGTGGTGGTGGTGAGAGACATACAATGTTCGCTGAAGGGCTAATCGAGATGCTTCACTCTAGAGGGCGCTGTATAGGGAAATAAAGATGAATTTATTCGGGTAATATTCCCAAACCTTCACTCATTTCATTACGCACAAATGGGCCAGCATGGTAGGCTATGAAGTAGCCTATATTGTGTTAGCATCAGCAGACAGAAAGATTATGTAGAGTTACCTGTTTCTAGGGTCATCCTCGAAAGACCTGTCCACATCAGGTAGCACTTCCTAGCTTTATTGTTTACAATGAGTGCTGTCATGAATGGACATGTCCCAGGTTTCGTTGTGCGCCTTGACCAGCCAAATGAATTCAGTCAAATTAATTTCCTGGCTTATCGCCTAAAAATGAGTGAATTACCATTCATATTCATCAGACCTTGAAGGGTTGCTTCACAGTGCACTCAAATAGTTAAAAATGGATTACAACTAGTTTTGGTTGGGCTACAATTAAGATTTGGCAACAAATGCAATCACACTTTCAGTCACGTGTATTCAGGGTGGCAGCTAAGCTGGAATACTAAATAATCAGTTTAGCAGTCTTATAATGCTACTGCCTCTAGATTCTGAAAGAACTGTAGGCCTACTGTACTGTACTGTATTCCAAGCAGTTGTTAACCATTCATTCAGTTTATGCAAAACAAAACCATTGATCTTTGTTCATGAAATTTATTAGGAGGCCACATGGTCAAATCACATTAGGTAATGTGAGTTTTTAATATCAGTGTGTTTATGCCATCTTTTAAATTGACCACTGAAACAGTTTTTGTTTTTCTTGTTTTCTTTGTCTTTTTTCTTTTTTTTTTTTTTTACACACAACTGGATTCCAGACTATTCCACTCCGTTCCTGTGTTGGGGTCAGTCATTTCTCTACCCCTCTTCACCGAGAAAAGAACCAGTAAACACTTATCTCAGACACTTTCATTCAGCCCATTTACACCTTCTAAATATGTCCCTACTCTTAACATAGAACCAGTGTCTATTTCATCTGTAGATAGAACTCCCCACTTCCATTTTGTGGATACACTCTCCTCTTGATAACAGCACGATCTTCCCTGCACAGACTGTCACTTGGAAAGATATAAATGGGTTTAAAAACAGTTTTACAGAAGCTACACCCTATGTCAGTACATATATATATCTTAAACAGGTCATATCTGTGTTGTAAGATCATGTTTACAGTCGTGAGGAATGGCTGAGGTCATGCAAACAGTTTCAGTCCCACACAACTCAAATCCTGTTGTGGACTCTGATACTACAACCAGATATTGCAAACAGTTCAATCTACTGTAGTTCTAAACAAGACCAAGCTAAAATATGGCCTGGCAACAATCCAAAGTGACCCCCACCGTGTAATGTGTGAAGGACGTTCTGACTATTAATACGTTGCTGTTTAAATTACAAATATGCATATTTCAACCTCAGGGGAAAATAAAAACAACACTCAAACCTAGAGCTAGTGATTAGATGGTCCCTTTGGAATAGACAGTATTTAATGTCATTTTTAACACAAGGGAAACCCCCCAAATGTTTCCATGCCCCCAGAAACAGTGAGAAGTCCATTAGCATACAGCTCTTTACAAAGCTCATGATTACAGTTATGGCTAATATGAATACAAAAAAAAAAGAGGAAACAATGAAAATAGCCTAATAATTACAGTACACATGAGATGCAGAAGCAACAAATGTAGATGTTATAAAACCAAGTACAAGGAGGAGCACTTTGAATGGACGGCACCCAAGTCATTGCTCTCTTTCTTGTGTTTGTGTGTCTGTGTGTGTGTATGTAGGTGTGCATGTGTGTCTGTGTGTGTGTTTGTGTTGTGTATATGATGAGGTGCATCACCTGTGGAGACATGGGGCAGCCTCTGGGGGCAGTCATTTGCCATAAAGTATATTGCAGTGAGAATGGTGAAACGTAGGTGTGATTTGCCATAGAATGAAAATCTTTGCCCCTCAGTTAGAACAGGGTTCCTGTGCAGCCCTATGCCGCTTTGTCAGCAAAGGAGTCTACAGGAAATCACTCACTCTTCAAAAACGTGAGGACAAAAAACAACAAAAAAAGAAAAAAACACAGACACACAAGCAAAACAAAACAAAACAAAACAAAACAAAAAAACCCAGCCAACTCTACTGAAACGTGGCTGTAAACGGAACAAGTGCAGTGTTTACAGGAGAAGTGACATATCATTCACACAAGTAGTCCCCCACCTCAACATGATCAACTTTTTACAACCATCACAACCACAGGATGATACATATACTAGCTTTCCTCCAGCACACCATTCTTCTCCCCGCACCTGTCAACACCTCAGGAACGATTACACACAACACCTTTTTCGACCAGGATGTAAAAGGGCAACCTCAGTCATCTTTAAAAAAAAAAAAAAAAAAAAAACCAACCAAACAAACAAAAACAACCCTTCTATTAACACAAGCTTACCACCCAAACCACCCAGCCCCACTCCCCCCTCCCCCCAATAAACATAATTATTTGTGCAAAAAAGGAACAGGGGAAAGAGAGGGAGGTAGGACAGAGAGAGAGAGAGAAATAGAGAGAGAGATGGTGAAAGAGAGATGCAGGGAGGGGGATTTTAAAAGAGTTTATAGGTGAAATGGTGGAGGGGGGAGGGAGGGGATACACTATGATTAAAAGGCAAGATCTGTGACTTGGGTCTTCTTTTTTCATTATATAACTGATTACCTCTCCAAATTGTTATCTTAAATAATTGATCTAATGGATGAAAGCCGTGACAGGGCACTCCCCACCCCCCTCGGCCCGTCCCATTCTGTCTGTTCCATCCTAAAGCATGCTGCTGCCTTCAGGCCACTCGGCCCTGCTGCCTACAAGGCCAGTTTGCCAATGATGACACCGATGACGAAGAAGAGAACACAGAAGGCCAGCACGCGGGTGCTGAGCCCCTCCTCCCGCAAAGCTGTGCCTGACGCAGGGCCAGACATTGGGGCAGAGGCAGCTGCTGTCTTCCTCCTTCTCAGTCCATCGTCGTCCTAGAGAAGGGAAATGGGCAAGGCAAAGAAAGAAGAAGAAGAAAAAAAAGAAAAAAAAAGAAAAGAAAAAAAAAAAACAGACAAAAAAGGCAATAATTAACATTACTGTCATAAATGGTTTTAGTTGTAATTAAAATGTTTATATTAGATAAAAGGTTTGTCAAAGGAGAAATCTGGAGTTTCCATAGCCCTGTTTCTTAAGGTAACTGAGGTCTATTGGTAGGGAAAAGAATGACAAAATTTGATGCAACACAGACCAAAGTGAACCATAGGCAAAAATGAACTAAATTTTCAGTTTCGTCTTCTTACGCCCCAATCAGTTGATGTTAGCTGTCAGAATGCTATTCAGTCTATAACGTAGTGATTTTTTTCCTCCCTTTATCCTACAGACATCACTCAGTGCCATCAAACAACAGAGATATGGATTAAATCACATCACATCAGATTTCTCCTATAGGTGGCTCTCGTTTAGCTGTCATGAACAGATGTGTGGTAGTTTCTGACCCGGAACTGTCGGTTCTCCTCACGAAGCCTCTGCACCTCCAGCTGGAGCCGCTTGCACTCGTCCATGATCTTCTTCACTTCCCCATCATCCAGCGAGGCACTGGCTGACTTCGGCAAAGAGGATTCCGACTTCAGCATGGAGGAGGACAGGACCTTGTTGCCGTCAACTTCATGCTGATGAAAATGACACGTGGTTAAGGAAGACAGAAAGAAAAGAGATTTTTTTAACGCTTATTTTTTTTTAACGCCTCTATAAAATAATATATATCTTAGTAAGCTATAATACATGGTAGGTAAAGGTGCTTACAGTCTTATCTCCGTCTGAGGGCATTTCAAAAACACATCTCAGCTTGGAGTCCATAAGTTCCTCTGGCTTCGCCTCTTTCCACTGTAAGAAGAAGACAAGGCACAGGTTAAAATAATCATCATAGCCAGAATTTTGTTTGATCAGGGCTGCAATCCCAAAAAGGCCTACAAAACATGTGGAGTGGGACTCTCCGCCAACAAATAAGTCAATTGTCTTTTTGTCTCTTTAAAAAAAAAAACACACACACACACACACTATACACCAGAGTCATTTCCTTCAGAAGAAAGGAACAGCAGGGATTTATAGATACTGTGAGAAATTCTGAAGATGGGCACTTACCACTCCTTCCATGTCCCCCATATCAGGTGGTGCTACCATTGACTGCACCATGAACTTATGTTTGCTCTTCTCATTAGGGTCATAGTCAAAGGGCTGGAGCATAACTACAAAGAAAGAAAGAGAAAAAGGAACATAGTGAACAGTGTCATCAACAATCATCAAAGCACAGAGCTCAGATTTCTAGATATTAACATTGGTATTCATGTTGTGCTGAATTGATGTTCTGAGTTTTAACATTTAACGCAAAGAGAACTTGTAGAAGTTATTTTGACGATGTGTTTGTTTCTCAACACTGATGTGGTTGTTCAACCAAATTCATATCACAGTGAGAAATAACACTGTATAAGCAGGTTACAACAGCACATACCAGATACATTGATGGAGGTCCCAGCATCAATGACACCACTGTTGGGCCGCACACAGTAGCGGCGTGGTGCAGTGGTCTTCACCTTAAAACACACATTCCGGTCTGTAGGGTTGGAGAGCTTTAGGTTTGCAGTGACAACATCTGTGAATGGACCTGTGGAAAACAGAAAACCAGTAAGACAGAGCCAGCCAGCCAGCCAGCCATCCCTGTAGTTTAACAGTACATTTCACTTACACCGTGTTGACACTGATAGCTTAATATCCAACAACGCGGTGCAAGGTAATAAAGAACAGTTGAATTAAACACTCCTCAATTACACCACAAATTTCGCATGGCCAGCATAATAGCCAAATTTCATTATACTGAATCAAGGCTGAAGGGAGACATATTTAGCCTAACTTAACGTTATTTGCCTAACGTGAAAGTGGTGACCATCACAGTAAAACAATAGCAGGTATAGGTATGTAAAGAAGCCAAAATCTTAACAGAAATTATACGAGCTACATTGTAAACTCAAGCAGCACAAGATATGGCGTAACCTTATGTAGCCTACATGGTCACTTTTATCCTTTCCCCATCATCTGATTGCATTGCATTGATGTCGATGTAATAATTGACATTTAAGTCTGTTTTTAAGCTACTCCAAACTGACAACAGATCACAGCTAGTATTAGCATAGCTATTAGCTATATGACCAAAAAGGTGTTGTAAAGACAGTCGCTTGGCTGGCACCACCAGGATAACGTAACGTTAGCGATGATGAACTGGTTAGCCATTGCAGACTGCTAGCTATGCTAACAATTTTTCCTTGCGCATAGCTAAGTATACTGCATTAAAACGGCGTTCCAATGCATGGGGTAATCGACAGCTTACAGCGTGAATTGCAACAGACTAAAATAATCTGTTCTGAGCGGGCCTTGTATGTTGTGATCTAGCGTTACCGTTGAATAGACCAAGGCAGGGCAGGCGAAATGACCGCGGCCTCCCTCTATCATAGCTAGCCAGCGATATAACCTGACAATTTCAAATGACTGGGTCGCAAGATACTAGTTAGGGTTAGCTAGCATCATATCGTTTTAGTCGCGTCAATCAAAAATAAGCAAAACAGGTGGCAAAGACATTTACGGTTATGATTTTCTGAAATAACTGACTCGGCACATTTTGTATGTGTCTAGCTTTGGACGAATGCTGGTGTGGCCAAAATGACTCGCAAATACTATCTACAGGCCCTACCCGTTGCTAACCCGCTAGCAAGCTAACACACCTACATTGCTAACAACCTTCCTTACCTCTAAATTTCAGCTCATGTGGTGGGTCTAGCGACAGGATCTGTTCTTGCCTGGCCATATCCCAGTGCTTCGGAAAGCTGTCTGATGTACACGGACACTATATGGATATTACGAATATAACTGTCAGGATAGTTATTAAAATTAGCCTGTCTTCGGCTTACAGGGATCGACCACTACTGCTCTACTTGGACAGCCAGCAACAGCTGTGCGGAGTCAGGAAGGAGGTGAGAATGAGGCTGCATGTGACGTCATATACGGTTTGTTCCATGTCCTGCTCCTGGCTCACATGTTATGTTGGCTTATTTGTGCACTAAATGGGCTTGAACAAAAGCACTGCATTGTATGAGCTAATGTTTCAAGGCAGGGTTGGCTATGTCTTAATTAAACATGGTCATGGATGTTTAACATTTTTAGACTATGCCAAAGGCTATGAAGCGCAAAGCTCCTCTGGAGGGCATAAGACCATTTCACAATTCTGAAGCCTACACCCCCCATCCCCTTCTCAGCCTTGCATAAATATAATTGGGCTAATTCAAGAGCATTCTAAAACCAATCTGAAAGTGTGAAATAGCCATGGGGGCAGCAGTGGCCTACTGGTTAGGCCTTCAGGCTTGACATCGGTGGGTAGCTGGTTCGATTCCTGACCAGTGGACAATGGCTGAAGTGACCTTAAGCAAGGCACTTGACCCCACCCCTCACTGCTCCCCAGTCGCAGCTGAATCAGGCAACCAACTACTCTAGGTCTGTCTCAACTTACTATGTGTAGGGCCTACGTCCCTTATTCATGTTTGGGTTCCCTAAGAATTGAATGCATCAGATCATGACAAATTGTTATTGTTGAACATTTTAGCCTACATTTAGTTCATTTAGGGTACCATAAATATGAATTGAAAGAATAATAATAAAAAAAAATGTACAGGGCCATCTGCCAGTAAATGTGTGCCTTACACCCCAACATATTTAGTGTTTCTGGTTTCTAGGGTGTCTCTAAAAAAGAAGACCACACCTATCATGGCAGACACTGATAACATGTTATCATAGCATTCCACCTGTTACTTTTTACGTATTTCAAAGTCACATTTTAAATTCAATTAAATATCTTTGCCTACACAGAATGCTTTCCACATTAAAAACTCCATCAGATCCAGTATGTTTTGGATACTTTTACAGAAAAAAGGTATGAAAGATCTTTAAGGGGATGTACAGATAAACTTGCATTGAGTAAATCAATATCAGTCATAGTCTTGCATAGTTCTGGTTTTGTATACATATAATTGATTAATTAGTGTGTGTGATATTTAAGGATCTTACTATAAGATGGAAGGGATCTTTTTTTAATATAATGATGAAAAATGCAGTATTGTGATAATCTCAATGTATTTACTTGCACCTTTCATTGGCTTAAAGATTATGTGAGCCAGGAAAAAGTGAGAAATTGACTGTAAAAAGCCTTGGCTTATTAGTTTATTATGGTGTAATAGAACAACCGAATCAACACAGCACAGCCAGTTTGGCAGATTATTGTTGAGGCTTGCTCACTAATCTCTAAACACAAAAATAGCTTACTTTTGGTAACAATCTGGAAGACAAACAAACCACACGTAGGCCTACCACAATATTCATTTAGATTTTGAGTCATAAGGGATGAGAAACATTACATATGCTAGACAAGGACTCAGAACTCGGCATGTACAATAACATTTATATATAATGAAAAATACATTAACATTTACTGCAGTTTATGTTTATATTGATTATCCAAAATCCATGAAAACAGTATCAAAAACCGAAAGACTGAGTTTGTGAGATGGTTAAATAAATTGTATATCAACATGAGACCCTCAGAGTTAAGCCTACTGCAGGGAGTCTTTTTTCACAAAAACTAATAGTTTCATACTAAACACAATAATTGTTTTAATCTGTTTATATTTCTGCCTTAATATTTGGTTGGCATTTCCTTTAAAATTATGTTGTGACATAGATAGACTGTCCAAGTGTTGATTCAAGCCATTGAAAATTAAATAATTATAGAATGAAGATCACTTTAAGTTATACTCTAGCTTTCACTTCAATCAGCAAAGATGTCATCATATAGCTGTAATCAATAAATTAATAAATAGCTGCACCTGCAGTATAATTACCTGTGTCAAGGTGTGTAGGCCCACTTCAGTCATTGCTTGACAAGGTAAAACAGTGCTGTAAAAGTTGAGAGAGTCGCCAACTTAGTCACTCAACAATGTTTTTTTGAACATGAGACAGATCTAAGCTTTGTATCCTGAAAAAAAAGAAAACAAAATGCATGCTTGAAACTACTGCCCTGGACAAGAGATAATCAATTTGATGATAACCATTTCAAGTCCCACCTTTTGACTTTCCTTTATGATTTGTGATCGGAGCCTCAGGTCTACTGCCCTAACTTTTTGTGTGTGGGCACAATTTATTTAACACAAGAAATCAATTTGTGGACCTTTAAGCTTTCTGTTTGCTTATTTATTTCAATTCTTTGTCTCGTTGTCAAAACATTTAAAGTGGCATCTCCCTTGCAGTTTGCTTTAGCCCCTCTGACCACTGCTGTGAAGGTGTAAAATGCATCAGTTTTTTTTTTTGCTGTAAATCCCAATAATCCCAATTGTTGCAATGCTGCCTTTCAAGGTTATTATAATCAGAAATAAATTGAGAAACTGGCTAGCCTGCAGGTGGCACACTCTACCAACTCACTCAGACGATCAGATAGGCCTAGTTGAGATAAATTAGGCTGTAATCTAGCCTACTAGACGTCTGCCGACAATGGTCTCGAGTATTCACATGAATTCACCAATATTAACCCGTTTTTTTTTTTTTTTAATAGATTTGTTATTGTCTAGGGGTTATGCCCATCAATGACCTCAATAGCAGAGGCAATTTACAGGAAAATTACAAAAAGTAAGCGCCTATACAGCGGGAATTAGATGGTTTTGATTGTAATGGCCATGTAGGAGCGCCTCTCGTGATGGTGCTGTAGAGAGGTGCACATAGCGCAGCCGCAGACTATTGCAGGCTCTGCCATCAACTAGAAATTTGTGCAAGTGAATTTGACATGCCTTTCACTATCTCCTTCGTTAGAGCTACTGCCACAGAACCGGTCCTTCTTTCTCGCACGTTCCAAATCAGTTTTTCAAGACCCAACGCACCAACCTCTTCCTAAATGTCGGTTATTAACTAGGTGATTTATTTAACAATAAATGTAATTGACTGAAACGAACGGTGCCCGCAACATGCCAAGCCTCCCAACTAAAGACTTCAGGTTACATCTATGGTAAGGTCATGGGTGAATAGGCGGGATCGAGAATCGTCGAACATGTGACGTAAAGAACGTGGTGGCCATAATAAACCTTGGCGCACACGCAGCGCTAATAAAGTGATATCATAAAGCCAGTTCTGTAAACGGAATTATCATTAGGTGTTCTACTTGAAATAGAATCGTTACTAGGTGTTGTGTCCTTTGGACACATACTGTCACTCCTGGAGTGGGTCGTAAAGTTGGAAGATTGAGCGGGACGAAACAGTAAGGCACCACACCGCTAGTTCATGATCTTGCAACAGTCTGCAAGTCAGCTAGCTGGTTAGCACGTTTTCGAGTTGACAAGCCACCTAGCTACCTAGCCAGATAGACTTCCAGCCAAAGTCTCCTCTGCCGCTAGCATATTAGCTCTTGCTACATACAACTAAGCACGTTTTGTACAATTAGCCATGCCACGTTGCATTTTATAACTTGCATGCTGCATTTATGCCAGTTTTCTATCTTCTTGTGATCTATGACTTAAGCTAATATGTTGCTCAACTGACACTGTGAATTTAGCAATGCCAGTTTTAGCTAGCTAGAACATGAGCAAGACTGTTTCCCTCTCAGCATGAAACGCTAGCTGCCTGGTCAGCTGGCTAAAGGGCTTGCATCTTCAACAGTGGGCAACGTAACGTTAACGTTAAACAAAGATAATATTGATAAACACAGTGGTTGTAACGTTATGCTAAATCTCTGTTTGGGTAACTCGGTGTCATTCCATGGCCTTATGAAAGCGTGAAGTAACGATAGTGAACAGTCCTAACGGGGATGTTGCTCCAACATTGTGGTTGCTTGGTCACATAAGCTTTCAAGTTGGTTAACATTACCTCTTCACAGCACGTGTATTGGTCTGATTTACTGGCATGGTTTTTAGTTTACAAATGACGCTTCTTTTTTGTTGTATGATGATAGTATGTGCCGTGATCGCTTTAATTTAGCTATCATAGTTAGCCAATGTTAACGTTTAGTTAGTTGTTAGCTAGGCAGATGTTGACGGAGATGTGAAGAACTGCACAGTTCAAGATGAGATATAATGTTAACTTCTCACGTCAACGTAACATACTCACTTGTCTTACAAATCTGAATGATAAGTTCTGAATGGAATTTTCCCTCAATATTTCATCATTTTGTTCTCTAAAAACGGGGATGGTAACGTTAACGTTAGTCAGCGCATGGCAGGTGTCACGTTTTATCACACTGTCTACAGATGCTCTCTGATTATTAGAAATGGTCATTTCCTGCTCTGTGTTCTTCGAGCCTTTATCGTCAACGAATAGAAGATGTTGGTATTTACAATACGTTTCGTCTTAAACGGCAAATGGACTCTTCCAGTATGCACAGAAGCAGAAGGGGGTTCACCTGTTGCCTACTAGGAGCGCAGCTGTCAGGCGAAATAACACTGGCTTTGTTAAGTTGCATCTGCCTAGCGCGAAGGCTGTTGACTGTACATCGTTTTACATTGAAGGTTGTACCAGGGCAAACACTGCTTGCTCCGGATAACTGACAAGTTTCAATATGATCATGCCTTGCTTCTCTCTCAGTTCTTGTTGTCTCTGATCTTCTGTGTTCCTTTAGTCAGGAGGATGGCAGGGGTGGCTGAGGCCAGTGTGGACTCCAAGGCCGAGCTCACGTCTCTGTTGGAGCAATGGGAAAGAGAGCAACAGGGGAGTACACAGGACCTGGTGATCATCTTGACCAAGTAAGTATGTGTGCACAGTGCACACTATATTACAGTAGTGGTGTGGATGCAAGCAATAATAAAAAGACGCCTCCTCTGGGAGATTGATTGAGAAATACAGAATTTTATTTGTTGAAACACATATTTGTGTTGTGTCAGAGTCTGTATTTGTGTCTTGAAAAGATTTACTAACATCGGGCAATTTGCAGGATCTCTGAACTGGTGGAGAGGGAGACAGAGGAGTATCGAAAAGCCGACCCTGATCCCTTTGATGACCGTCACCCAGGTAACCTCTATGTACAGGCTTTCAGAGAGATGCAATTGTCTCCTGTAGCAAGACCTTGTCGGCCTCTCCACACTAATTCACTCATGGGGTCGTTACAGGGCACTTCCATCCTTACCTCCTCCTCAGTTTCAAAGGACAGACAAGAAAAATACAATTGTGACAATGGAGTTACATAAGTTCTACACAGAAATATTTTAATTTTAGATATACAACAATACATAAATGATCAAAATACATTGATGCATTTTCTCATCATATTAGTGATGGCTTCACATGGTGGCAAAGACACCAAAGTGGCATTTTATGCAGCTGCTTTCCCATTCCCAATGACCTTTTATACAAGCATTTGGTATGCGAGTTTGGAGTTTTTACTTAAAGGAATATACCAGAGTAAGTTTAAGCATAGCCCTGCTGCACTAGCCTTCTAACAGCAATATATTTCGCATGAAATGAAAGAATTTCGAACAGCATAGACCTAACGCGAACGCAAAACACTTAACATTGAGTCAATGTAACCTCAGATCTTACTTTCGGTTTCCAACAGTCAGGTCCCATTGATTCAGTGTAAAGTGCCTGTTCGCTTCTGCGTTAGCGTTTGGTCTGTGCTGTACCAAATTATTTTCTTCCACTTGCAAACTAGCGCATTTAGCAAGCTCTTTCATCAGGGCTATGCTTGAATTCACTCCGGTATATTCCTTTAATCTCCGCAAACCTGGAGCAAAACCATGATGAAGATTCATGCAGCATTAATCGAACGAAAGGCTGTCATCAGTGCTGCTTCGAAATGGCCAAACTACTGTCATCATTTGTGATGTTTGAAAATTCAAGAGGAAAAAAGTAGATAAATCGCAGGTTACGTAAGAGAGATATTTCCACGATAATGACCGCCTTACAGAATGCTTATTACATGGCTACCTACTTAAAATATTAATACCATGGCAATAAACATTGTTTTTCACTGCTTTAACAGTTTTAATGATTAAAATAGATCATAGCGTCTACAAAAAAATAATTATTCCATTAATTTACAGATCAGCTGATTGGTTAAGGCAAAGTTCTGTTACACTTTTGCTTGACAGAGGTCTGTTATACTTAGCAACGGGGCGTTATCAAGTTTAGCAAGACTGTAGAACATTAGGAAGCCCATTGAAGTGAATGGAGCATTCTACAGCATTATAAAGAGCCGTGTAATAACAGTTGCTAGCATGTATTTAGCACACAGCAGCTCAGCAGAGAGCAAACTAACTGTTCCAGTACTGTATGATCCCTTTAAAATATATTAAACTCACGATTTTGATGATTGATTTCAAATTCTGTAAATTCGAATCACTGATTGTCAATAAGAGGCAGATCTTTAGCTGCCCCGGTTTGGGAAATTGTGAATTCAGCATTAGCCTTCAGCGCAAGGTCTTAGGAGTTAGAAGTAGGTTCTGTTCCAATGGTCTGTGTTCTGTGTGTCTTTTCTGTAGGGCGAGCTGATCCAGAGTGCATGCTGGGACACCTACTGAAAATTCTATTCAAGAATGATGACTTCATGAATGCTGTAAGTTTTAGTTTATGCAGTGTGAGTAATGTGGGATAAATCATAGCAGTGGTAGCATAGGGGTTTGGCTTGAATGATGATAGTCTTAAAATTGTGGATTTGAATGATGGATGTCACTGCTGTGCCCTTGAGAGAGGCATGGAACTGAAGTTGCTCTAAGGGAGACTGGTAATTTATTTTTGATAAATGTACAGTAAGTCACGTTGGATAAAAGCATCTGCTAAATGTGAATATGATTCATAAGGGTGATATACATGGTGTGTATTGTGGTGTGGTTAGATTTTACATACAGTAAATTCTGTTATCAACCCTGGTCATTGGTTCTTTCCTAAGCTGGTGAACACTTATGTGATGAGCAGTAGGGAGATTACCCTCAACACAGCCGCCTGTCGCCTCTTGCTGAACATCATGCCAGGCTTGGAAACTGCTGTTGTGTTTCAGGAGAAGGTATTGTGTTTTTGTTTGTTTGTTTAATTGTTTGTTTTTTATTAATCATTATTAATTATTGTTTGTGTGTGTGCATGTATGTATGCACACACATGCATTATGTACTTCTAGTAGACTGGAATAATCACACAAAGCATTAACTATGAGCACTGTGGTGTGTGTGTGTGTGTGTGCGTGTGTTGTGTAGGAGGGGATTGTTGAGAAGTTGTTCAAGTGGGCTCAAGAGGCAGAGCAGCCCTTGAGGATCTATGCAGTTGGACTACTAGCAGGCGCTATGGAGAATCAGGACATTGCTGCCAACTACCGTGAAGAAAACTCTGTACTGGTAAGTCACAGCTTCAAGCACCATTTAAATTCAGTCTCAAATTAGACATGAGAATACAGTGCATAAAAGACAGGCCAGCAAGCAAGCTAATAAGCAGGACTTATGAGTCCTATTGTGTGAGGGCAAGCAATGCACAACCATGCATACACTGGTTCTGTTACACACATGATTCAGTTGTCTGCACCTCCACTTCACAGAAGAGAGTGTACAATTTTATGGCCCTAAAAGTTACATTACTGAATTGAACACTTGAAGATGCTTTTTACAGTGTATTTTTAAGGCTGAATTAATTGATCTGCACTTTTTGTTGAATAAATGGAGCCGCACACTAACCTCTGTCTCCTCCTCTCACACATTTATATTTATTTTATGAAATTATTACATATTTATTTATTTATTTGAAGGTGCCATTAATGTTACAACGCTTGCGGGAGCTGCAAGAACGAGAGGTGGAGAACCGGAGAGAATTCCGGAGGCCGAGCCCTCGAAAGGCCTCCAGTTTGGAGCCACTGTTGCCTCTAGACGAGGAGACGGTGGACTGCGCCGCCTTCGAGGACAAGAACGGCATGGACAAGTGCGGAGTGGCGGCAGGGGCGGAAGCGGAAGAGAGCCCGGGGAAAAGAGGAGAGAGTTTCAGCCTGGAGCCAGACAGCGAGATCTCCTTCAACCTTGGGTCAGCCCAGAAGTGCAGCAGCCGCGCCAACTCCGCAAGAAAGAGCCTCCCCAGGATGGAGGGACCGACCGACAGCGAGTCGCCCGCAGACGGCGAGTGCGACGAGCGAGCTGGGGGAGCGAGGCCGATGCAGAAGAAGCTTCCGGAGCGGGAAAACGGACGCAAAGCCAAGCAGAAGCTTAACTTCACCCTGTCCGAGCCGGAACGCTGCTTCAGCGAGCTGAGCAACAGTAGCTGGTCGGAGATGAGCCCGTGGGTGATTGGTCAGAATTACCACCTTGACCCGCTCACCCCCGGTATCGAACAGCGGCTCATTTTGCAGTACCTCACCCCTCTGGGAGAGTACCAAGAGGTGAGCCCATACACTTGTCATAGGAGGGATTCAGCCAACACCTCATATACTTAAAGAAACACACACACAGACACACACACGCACACCCCAATATGTGCTCAAACTGGCGTAAGCATTGACCCAAAATGTGTTGCTCTCTTTCTCCAGCTGTTGGCGGTGTTCATGCAGCTGGGAGCCAGACAGCTTCTTATGCACTACATGGATCTGAAACAGACCAATGACGTGCAGTTAACCTTTGAGGCCCTCAAGGTAATTTCCTCTCCTGAATGCCTTCTTTAGCTTTAAACTAGAAAAGCTACAGAACTCTCAAGCTATACTAGAAAGCATAGGTCTTGTGAAGCACAGCATAGCTTTTACTCACACTCACATCTTTGATTTCTGCCCCCTCAGTATCTGGCCTCTCTGCTGTTGCACAAGAAGTTTGCTGCGGAGTTTGTGGCACACGGTGGAGTGCAGAAGCTTTTGGAGATCCCACGGCCCTCCATGGCTGCCACGGGAGTGTCCCTGTGCCTGTATTATCTGGCTTATAATCAGGATGCCATGGAGCGGGTATGTATTTGTGTGTATGTGTACAGACAGACACACACACACACACACACACACACACACACACACACACGAACAGCCATGTTCATACTTTTGGAGTGGGTATGTACTTGTGTGTATGTGTACACTCACAAACACACATACTTCTATGAACACACAGACAAGCAATGTTCTCACATGTTTGTGTGTGTGTGTGTGTGTGTGTGTGTGTCAGGTATGTATGCTCCCGCATTCCATCCTCTCGGAGGTGGTGAAATACACTCTATGGCTGCTGGAATGCTCCCATGCCTCGGGCTGTTGCCATGCAACCATGTTCTTCTCCATCTCCTTCTCCTTCCGGGCTGTTCTGGAATTGTTTGACCAGCAGGATGGACTGCGTCGCCTCGTCAATCTGGTAATGGTCTTGGAGTAAATGTGTAACCTAGTTCTGACTTAATTACGACACTGGAAGGATGCTTTCTATTACCTACAACTTATCAGGGTTTTCTAGAAAAGCGTATTGGCTTCTCTGTTTAAATCAGTGCAGCTCCTTGCCTAAGGAACCTGGTTTTGTTCCAACTGTCTTTAGATGTGCTTGTTTCGAATAATATTATTAGAAAGACTAATGATGATAAATAAATCTATGAAAGGCCTATATTTGCATAATGCTCTGCTCCCTGCACGGTCCATTTACCATGAATTTGTGTGTGTGTGTGTGTGTGTGTGTGTGTGTTTAGATCAGTACCCTTGAGATCTTGAACCCAGAGGACCAGGGTGCACTGCTAAGTGACGATGAGATCTTCTCCAGCCGACAGACGGCCAAGCACACCTGCATGGCACTGCGGAGGTACTTCGAGGCCCACCTGGCCATCAAGGTGGAGCAGGTCAAGCAATCCCTGCAACGGACAGAAGGGGGAGCTCCAATCCACCCACAGCCCTATTACAAGGTAGCACTCACTTCTTCACCCACATGTAGAGTATTAGGAATCCAGTTTGGTGAATGAATCCCTTATAGGAAGTATGGTGAATCCTTATTTAGTTATATATTTACACATGCTCATAATCTTCAGACTTCGGTGTAATGGGTGTAATTATTGAATATTATTAGCATTTTGTATTAGTAATATCATTCATTTCAGGTTTTATGTGGAATATTTCATGACCTTGGTTATTTGTGTGCGTGTGCGTGCCTGTGTGTGCGTGCGTGCGTGCATGTGTGTATGTGTGCGTGCGTGTGTGTTGTGCGTTTGTACATGCGTGCGTGTGTGTGTGTGTGTGTTTCCTGCCTAGGCGTGCACATACACACACGAGCAGGTGGTGGAGATGATGGAGTTCCTGTTTGAGTTCGGTCCTGTGCGTCTCTACTGGGAGCCGGCTGAGGTCTTCCACAAACTGTCCTGTGTGCAGCTCCTGCTCCAGCTCATCTCCATTGCCTGTGACTGGAGGACCTACTATGGCAGGTAAGGACTGCAGAGGAGCACGAGCTGAGCCACCACTGACCGATCATGTGGTATCAACATGTGATGTGATGCCATTAACCATGTTTTTGTGTGTGTGTGTGTGTGTGTGTGTGTGTGTGTGTGTTTCAGGAGTGATACGGTACGCTACGCACTGGACATCCTAAGCATTTTGACGGTGGTGCCTAAGACCCAGCTGCTGCTGGCGGACCCAGTGGCTGTGCTGGACGAGGGGGGGTCCACCATCTCCACAGTGGGTGAGTGCAGTAAGCCCAGGCAGTCTCTTGTCCACTCTAGCCTTATTGTCCTACAACGCCTATTAGCAGAGAATTATAGTTAAAGGAGAGTACCGGAGTGAATTCAAGCATAGCCCTGTTGAAAGAGCTTGCTAGATGCGCTAGTTAGCGAATGGAACAAAATAATTTGGTAGAGCACAGACCGAACGCGAACGCAGAAGCGAACAGGCACTTTACACTGAATCAATGGGACCTGACTGTTGCAAACCGAAAGTAATATCTGAGGTTACATTGAGTGTTTGCGTTAGGTCTGTGTTGTTCAAAATCTTTCATTTCATGCAAATATATTGCTGTTAGAAGGCTAGTGCAGCAGGACTATGCTTAAACTTACTCAGGTATATTGCTTTAAATATTGTAGTTTGTAGAAATTACAGGTTCAAATAGTTCTACCGCCAACACTGATGTAAGATCTATCTGTCCATCCATCTTTTTTTTCTTTCTTTCTTTCTCTTTCTCTCCTTCTCTCTCTCCTCTCTGTCTCTACTAAGCAATGGACCCCTGAGTTTTTTCAACCCAAGAGACCTCTTTGTAGAACTGCAAACAGAAAACACTTGGCCTTGACCTAATAGTCAGGTTGCAGTCACAAATTAGAGTCTATAAATAAGAACACATCCCTGGTCCCTTTAGATGCTGCAGTAGCAGGCAGAAGTGCTTAATAGGTCATCTGTGGGTCAAAGCTGAAGAGGTGCAAACTGTATACACAAATAAAATAAGCAGTGATCGTCTCTGTGTAGTGACATACTAATGGGGACAACACATGTCATCTTGGGGTCAAAAGTGTTTTGAAACAGGTGTGTGTATACTGTACATAGTAAATTAAGCAGTGATCATTTCTTTAGTAGTGCAGTACAGAAAGGGATAGTGATGTATAAAGTACAGCAAAAGAGGGTTTTTCTAAAGCTTAACGGTGGCATGTGTAATATCTCATGGAATACATTTGATTTGGACTTTTTGTCTTGAGCACAGAATTAGACCTCTAATGCTCAACAATAATATATATTAGTATAGTAGTAATTTACATTCTCTTTCAGGGACACCACTAGAAATAAACAGGAAATCATTTTGGTCCTCCCCTTTTGGGCCCCCCTTTTATTGACAGGCCCATACAAACATCCTAACCCCCCCCTCGCGGCGCCCCTGTTCACTTTTAGTGTTTTTTAATAAAGCAGCCATATGTACAACGTGTATTAGTTGAATGCGTAGACCATAATGATATAAAAAATAAATAAATTATACAACAGCCCCTCGCTCTACACTTCTAAAATTCTACAGATGGTCTGGAAAGTCGTTATATTGAGAAATGATTGCTTGCTGGAACGGTTTAAGTTTAAAAAGATTGGGTCAGCCCTTGACTGCTGACCTCTGGTTCTAGGTCATTTGGATATTGTAACACAGCTCTTTTAATTAGCCAAATTAACACCGCAAAACATTGTATTTCTATTTTCCTTGTCATAACACATTCCAACGTGTCATTATTTGTAGTCCTTAATGGTATTGGTGTTGTGTGCACATACAGGCATGAGCATCGTTCTAGTTGTGGCAGAAGGTGAGGTGTTCGTCAACGACGCCGAGATCCAGAAGTCGGCGCTGCAGGTGGTCATCAACTGCGTGTGCGCACCAGACAAGCGTGTGTCCAGCATCGGCAAATTCATGGGGGGCACTCCGCGCCGGCGCCTGCCCCAGAGCAACCGCGCAAGCGAGAGCGTGCTGGCCAAGATGTGGAACGTGGTGCAATCCAACAACGGCATCAAGGTGCTGCTCTCACTGCTCACCGTCAAGATGCCCATCACGGACGCTGATCAGATCCGGGCCCTGGCCTGCAAAGCCCTGGTGGGCCTGGCGCGCTCGGCCTCGGTCCGGCAGATCATCAGCAAGCTGCCGCTCTTCAGCAGCGGTCAGATCCAGACGCTGATGAAGGAGCCGGTGCTCCAGGACAAACGCAGCGAGCACGTGCGCTTCTGCAAGTACGCCGCCGAGCTGATCGAGCGAGTGTCGGGCAAGCCGCTGCTCATGGGCACGGACGTGTCACTGGCGAGACTGCAGAGGGCTAGCGTGGTGGCACAGTCGCGCATCTCCTTCCCCGAGAAGGAGCTGCTCCTGCTCATCCGCAACCACCTGGTGGCCAAGGGTCTGAACGACACGGCCACCACGCTCACCAAGGAGGCCGACCTGCCCATGGCCCCGTTGGCACACGCGCACGCTCACGGGCACGTGCACAGCCACTCATCTCACCCAGTGCCCTTCGTTGGCCCCAGCCCCATGACTGCGCCGGCCGCCCCGGCCGTTATCCTTCCCAGGACTCCAAGGCTGGCCAATGGAGTGGCGGCTCGGCTCGGGAGCCACTCCTCCACGTCCCCCAGCCTTCACACCCAGCCACGCCCCTCCACCTCACAGATCCACGCCCTCCCTCTTCCCTCCTCTTCCTCCTCCTCTTCCTTGGCCTCCTCCTTGTCTGCAAACGCAGGCGCCGTCACGAACGCCCTAATATCCTCCACCTCTATCCCCCAGGTGGCCAGCACTCATAGTAACGGCTCGCCCCTCATCGGCAGGATCGTGTTCACGAGGGAACGACCGTCCCCGTGCGCGGCAGGCCGCAAGCCTCGGGTGCTGCGCCAGAAGTCGGACCACGGCGCCTTCATTCAGAGCCCCGCCATGAAGAAGCAGCTGGACCGCCACCTGCCCTCGCCGCCCGCCCTTGACAGCATCATCACCGAGTACCTGCGCGAGCAGCACGCCCGCTGCAAGAACCCCGTCACCACCTGCCCGCTCTTCAGCCTCTTCACCCCGCACCAGTGCCCCGAGCCCAAACAACGCCGGCAGGCGCCCGCCAACTTCGCCCCACGTCTCACGCGCCGCACCGTCTACCCCAAGTACGGCGGCGTGGACGGCGGCTGCTTCGACCGCCACCTCATCTTCAGCCGCTTCCGACCCATCTCCGTCTTCCGCGAGGCCGACGAGGACGAGAGCGGCTTCATGTGCTGCGCCTTCTCGGCCCGCGAGCGCTTCCTCATGCTGGGCACCTGCACCGGACAGCTCAAGCTCTACAACGTCTTCACCGGGCAGGAGGAGGCCAGCTACAACTGCCACAGCTCAGCCATCACGCACTTGGAACCCTCACGGGTGAGACACACACACACACACACACACACACACACACACACACACACACACACACACACACACACACACACACACACACACACACAAACACAAAAGCCTGAAAATGATGGGCCTCCAATGGTTCCACAACCTTACAAAGAGATTTGTTATTAAACCCCCCTTATGCAGATTTCAAGAAGACTGCATTTACAAATATATATTTTTTGTAACTGGTATTTGTTTCTTTGGTAAACAAAAATCAAATGTATGCACACTTGAACCTTTTGAGTAGTGACATCAGTTGGCTCTAGCATTTTCAGCATTTTGTAGAGTGGTCAGTCTTGGTGAATGAGGCCCTGTCTTCTTAGAACTGTGTTGCCTTTGTTATTATGTCTCTCTCTTTTTTTCCTTTTTTTCCCCTCCAATGAGTGAACAGCATGTTACATACGCTTGAGTGAAACGGAGAGATAGCTGGACAGGGAGACTATTAGGGCAGATGGGACTCAGTATGGGTGGATATGTGGAGGCCAAGTCTGTTGCTCTTAGTGCCCAGCAACCAGAGAGCTGGCCAAAAATGGAGTCAAACTGCGATCCACTTATTGCTTAGTGGTAGGGCTGAACGGCTCCTCTTTTATTATTATTATTTTTTTTTTCTCCTTTAGCCTATCTATTTGACTTATTTTCCGAATGAGTTCACTTAAAGATAAATACATAAATGGAATAAAAAAAATATTTACAGTTCTATGTACCCATCTGAAGGCCATTCACACAATGCATTGCAGTTCTTGTTGTTTACTTACTGCTGTACACTATTGAAAAGGACAGACAGATCCCACTAAGAATGATTTGGAAATTTGAAGTGCATCCTTCAAGCATTCAGATGCTTCATATTTAGGGTCATAGTCAGATCACTGTATTTTGCATAATCAGTCCAAGTGAGATAAGAAGAGCTTGGAGTCTTCTATCTCTCAACTAAACAAAGCAATCAGGCTACTCTACTGGCTATTGGCCTACTTCCTTTATTACTTTACTTTATCCAGGATAGTCACTTCAACACCTATAATTATTTTTTTTACCGTTGACACCGCTTACTTGATTGCTTATGCCTCCTCACCCACTACTGTGTCTAACCTCAGTGCTTTGTGATTGTTCCCACAGGACGGCTCACTGCTGCTCACCTCAGCCTCCTGGAGCTACCCTCTGTCGGCACTCTGGGGCATGAAATCCGTCTTCATCATGAAGTGAGTTTACATTAGACTGCGTGTACTTTAGGCAAGGCAAGGGGACTTAATTCATTCATATGACGTGTTTCATACCCAAAGCAATCCGTGCTTTATGCAGATGATGAAATGGCTAACAGTTGCAGGTTAAATAAAAGCATTTTAAAGTTGATCTCAATTAAGGGGTATAATAATACTTACTTAAAAAAAAACTAATAAAACCCTAAATAAATAAAAAGGACGTCTAAAATTAAAGTACTAAAACTGCGGACCAACTTCTCTCTCTGCATGCCCCCAGGCTCCCCTCCTGACCTCCCCTAAGTTCCTGTCTCGCCCCCTCCTCTATTCCCTCAACACTTTGTTCAGCATTTCCTCATGTTGTCAGCAGTGATGTCTGCCTCCTCCCACATACGCAGAAATACGCAATCTGAGAAATATTTACTCATTCCACTTGCAATGGAATAGCATAATCAAAGGGCAGACAAATAATGGTGGTAGAGTATTTCATTAATAAATACTGTAGTCTTTCAGAATATTAGCTGTATTGTCCATCAATTGTAGGACAGTGTTTTATGCGAATAAAAATAAATAAGTAAAACAAATATCATAAAATAAATAAAACACTAGCCCATAATAAATGTGCATCGGATTGTGATTTTTTAATAAGTAAGAAGGTGTAAAAAATGCATCTCATTCACATCGGACACTTCTACATCTTAACCTCTTAGCTGAAGAAATATTAAGCAAAATCAACATATAAACATTGGTTATTAGTCGGAAAATTCTGGAATATATTTTTACGTTGGTAGTAAAAGCGCCTCATCTCTCCTTGTTCCCTTTCAGCGTGCTCCAGGAAGTGAAAACTAGGGCAAGCCAAAGCTGAGTGTGTTAGAGGAAACAGATTTTTCCCATGTCAGCACCGAGCCTCGGCTGTGCTGCCCGCGCAGGCATGTACAGTACATGGCGCCTCATGACTTATTCGTTAGGGCCTTACTTAAAGTACATGGAACATGCAGCGGCCGAGTCCGCCCAAGTGCCCAGGTAGTCAGTCTGTGTTTAACCCGTGCAACCACTTTGCTCGCTGAGCTTCACCAGGCATCTCGCTACTCGCTGGATGACCCCAGCAAACAGGAGAGGAATTTCATTGTGAACATCAGTGACCTGCTTGTGTTTAACCAGGTCTTAAAATAAGCAGGTTGTCAGGAGAGGAGAGGAGGCACAATGGAGTGTAGAGATTTCACATCAACGGAGTAACTCTAGCACTAGCCAGAGTATCTGTTAGCAAAATATGGCTCTCAGTCTTGTCTAAAGATGCCATTTTATTACATTACTGATAATGATTGTTTGATTGTGATTATTTCTAATGTGTGACTAAGAATGAAACAAGGTAACTGATGTCATTTTTTTTATGTTTTATTTCAGGCATTCCTTTTTAGATGACCATTACGTTGAGTTTAGTAAACTTTCTCAAGACCGGGTCATCGGGACAAAAGAACACGTCGCTCATGTAAGTGTTAACCATTCTGTGAACAGCAGCTGTGAAGAGCACCTGCATTAAGAGTCTTAAAATAATGCCCAGCTTTTTCCCCCTCTGGCAGATATACGATATCCAGACAGGCCAGAAAACGCTCACACTGAACAACCCCGACCTAGCCAACAACTACAAGAAGAACTGTGCCACGTTCAACCCCACGGACGACCTGGTCTTGAATGACGGGGTCTTGTGGGATGTGCGCTCTTCCCAGGCCATCCACAAATTTGACAAGTTCAACATGAACATCAGCGGCGTCTTCCACCCCAACGGCCAGGAGGTCATCATCAACACAGAGATTGTATCCTTCTCAGAAGAATGTTGTTCACTGTGTATTGTGTTGATTATTATTATTATTATTATTATTATTATTATTATTACAGTAATTTCCCGCATATAAGCCGCATTGTGTATAAGCCGCAGGACAGTGTTTTATGCAAGTTAAAAAACAAAAAACAAAACCATATTAACACCATATTAACTGCCCCCCTGTTTTAACCTCATAGCAGAAGAAATTTTGCAAAATCAATGTATAAGCCGCGGCTAATAATCGGGAAATTACGGTATTATTATTATTATTATTATTATTATTATTATTATTATTATTATTAGAAAGCATCTAAAAACAAGCAAACAAAACATTTGAATGAATGTTGTGCTTATTATAGGGTTAGGGTTAGACAATAAAAAACTGAAGAATTGGCTTGAGTAGCCAAAAAAACAAAGAAGCCAAACAGAATAAATATTTTCTCCTTAATGGATGTATTAGTGGGATCTACGGACGTTTCACCTGCTGCACACTGTCCCAGCTCTAGACCAATGTAGAATCGTGTTCAATAACAATGGAACCGTTATCTATGGAGGTGAGTGTGCCTTCAGGCATTATGATTTTCATCATTTTTTGTTGTTCATTATTTATTTTTTATTTTTTTCTTTTTTTGTCAAATAGTCCATATATGAAGCAGTGGCCCGATTAATTGCTTTCCATAAACGTGTGTTTGATCAGAACTATTTTGATTTTAAACTGAACTTTGGCTTGGAACTTCCCGTCATATCAGTGCTGTGCTACTTGTGTATGACTAGGAAAGAGTTGTTGCTTGCCTCTCCCATGAAGTTATTTCCACGCACACACAAACAAACACAAACACACACATACACCCCACAGTTTATTGAGTGTAAGGAGTAAGGTGACTGTTTCATAAATGAGGAAGTACCCCATGGGAAGTCCTCCGCAGCGTTTCCATGGTAACCTGTGCCTGTGTGACGCTGTCCCCTAGCAATGCGGCAGGCCGATGATGACGACGACATGCTGGAGCAACAGATGAAGAGTCCCTTCGGCTCCTCCTTCCGCACGTTTGATGCCACAGACTACAAACCCATTGGTAGGTGTGCACACACATTCACACTCTCTTCATCTCTTACACACACACACACACACACACACACACACACACACACACACACACACACACACCATCTTTGCTTCTCCTTTTCCTATCTAGTACTTCCTCATTTTTTAGGATGCCTTTGAGAAATAAAATGACTGTCCCTGGATAATACATTCAACACGATCAACACAAACCCATTTCTAATAATAAAGTTTTTTTTTCCATTTTCATTTTTTACAGCCACTATTGATGTGAAGAGGAATATATTTGATCTGTGTACAGACACAAAAGATTGCTATCTGGCTGTAATAGAGGTAAGATTTTTTCTTAATAAATAAATAAACAAATAATCATCTGTGTGTTAAAATTTAAGTGTCTATCCAATTCTTATTTCTGTGGATATCTGTGTGTTTTAACAGAACCAGGACGCAATTAACATGGACACAGTGTGCCGGCTTTATGAGGTGGGCAGGCAGCGCTTGGCAGAGGAAGAGGAAGATGAGGAAGACCAGGTGAGTGTTGGAGTTGAGGAGGCAGATCAAAAGTTTCATGCCTTTGTATTCCACTAGTCAATTTGCTTTCTTAGTAACTGTAATCATAGTAAAGTATAGTAGAAAACACATCATTGGGGAAAAAATAAATTTCCATGGAATGGATATGGAATCCATTTGGAATGGAATGGATTTAGTAAGCTTAATGCCAGAGAGAGCAGAGTTTACATACATGTATTGGTAACTTATAGAGCGTAACTTAAAGGGAACACCCAAGTGACTATTGAGTTTCAAACATATATGTTTTTATTAATGATGACTGATCATGGGACTTTGATACTGAGTTTTAAGAGAGTCTTGGTGAAAGATTAGAAATAACAGCCGTTCTCTACTCTTAATCTGAAGACATCTTTGGGTGCCGGTTTAAACTCAATCGTGTTGAACTTACAAACACACTCTCTATATAGCCTGGCATGCCCTCCCAGTGACGTAACACCTTCAGCGTTGCTGTCGCTGGTCTGGCCAACTGCTGATCTGAACGGAAAAACCAAAAATGGGGAACTCAGAAAGCATTTTCTAACATTTTCTAACATCAAGCAGTAGCAAACCGAGGCATTAGAGGGAGGCGGGTCAACCATGTGTTTTGAGAAATTACCGCGCTATAGGCTCTTGGTCAGACCAAAGTCTCGCAGAGCTTTGAAAGTCGATGGCAATCAGGCTACTCTCTATACCTTTTATAACACAGGTTTTATTGCACCATGTCCACAAACAAACATGTTTCGACACTAGGCCATCATCAGCGTGTCAATGTGTGCATCACACGCTAATGATCGCTGAGTGCCGAAACGTCTTTGTTTGTGGACATAGTCCAATAAAACGTGTTATAAAAGTTATAGAGATTGTGTTTTTTTTTTTTTTTTTAAAGGAGAGCTTCGGTCAATTTCAACAAAATCTAGATTGCTATGAGGCTTTTGTTGAAATTGACCGAAGTTGTCCTTTAAGGTCAATACTTGGTGAAAGATGGCACATTAACTGTCTGCTCACGTTAAATTTCATCTTCCCCTACAGGATGAGGATGATCAGGAAGAGGACGATGATGACGACGACTCCGATGATGACATGGATGACATCGACATGGATGACATCGAAACGGACCCCATCCTGGCTGAGCTGGACAATGACAACAATGGCGAGGAAGAGGAGGAGGATGGAGATAACGACTTCTCTCCGTCAGATGACGAAGAGGTGGCACGATTGCTCGAAGAGGAGGGAGAGGACGAAGATGATGACGACGATGACGATGATTCTGATGATAATGATGATGACCCAGAATTAGTCCTCGATAACAGTAAGTCAAAATTAAAAAAGTTTTGCATGGAAAAAATCTAAGATAATCCCAATGCCCACACTAAACTTATGCCCTGAACCCTCATGAACCAGCCAATCATGATGAAGTCTGTTCATGCCAGTTGAATCTTTGAGGGTTCAGAGGTTAGGGTTCAAGAACGCATTGGGATTCAGACATTGGGGTGTGTGCCGTTGGGGAGTGTAAACATAAACAAGCTTGTTAAGGAGTTTTATGCTATTGAGTAGCGCTGAAAGTTGTCACAGACATACATACATAATGTAAATGCATCATACATACTCACTCAGTCACACACTCACTTCCATAGTGTCCTTTTCATTTCTTATTTTTAGCCTGATGGCATGCCATGCAGTGTATGTTCAAACTCTCTCTCTCTCTCCTACCCATACAGCTGACAGTTCGGACAACTCTGATCTAGAAGACGACATCATCCTCTCTTTAAATGAGTGAGGAAGGGAAGAGGGAAGACCTTTGTAAGAGCTGCTGATGCGAACGACAAAGAATTTCAGGAAGAGGGAAGGAGACGCCACTGATACCCCCCCACCCCTCCTCCTTGCCCATCAGGAGGGGGGTAGAAAGGCCCCCTTCTCTCAGGTCTCACCTGATCTGCACACCGTGCTGATGATGCAGCATCAGGACAAAACTTGGGGAGAGAAAAAAAAAAAGAAAGAACAGCTGTGTTTGCTTGTTTTTGTTTTTTATTATTCTGTTGGTTTGATTTTTTTTTTTTTTTTTTTTGATGGGTGAAAAGGAATGGAGTGACTCCTGTTCTGGGAGTGGTGTCTGTTCTGCTAGTATATTAAAAAGCGTGGACTCGGGGCCTTAAAAACAGGCTGCGCAGGGCGCTACTGTATGCTGAACAGGTGTGTTCTCTGCACTTGTTTTCCAGTGTTACATTTTTTTTTTCTTTCTTAAAAATTCCCCCCTTTCTAATGTAATTATCAAAATGGCCACACTGATGTAAAGCCCCAGGACCTTACTACTTGTGCAGAATGTATGTATCTAAAGTATTTTTCTATAAATGTAATTAAACACAGTCTCCTGTGTTAATCTGGTCATAGACAGCTTTTTAAATGGGAGAATTTTCGGCAGTCTGATTGTTACGTGCCTCACATTTCTTGTGTCACGATCTAACATGAACAGAGAGGGTTAGAATATATTTTTGACCATTTCTCAGGGATATACCTGTGGTGCTGTATTCATATTTGGTCTTCAAAAGGAGCATTTCATGTAGTCAAAACCTTTGTCTGACTGCAAGTTTGACTGCTTTCTACTAAGAAGTTTATCATAACCCACTCACACAGTCTGGGCAATGGCTAAATTTGGTGTCTACTGGGGCTAGGAATTTGGCGAATTAATTTAATGTTCCTGATGGGCTCACTGCTAGTAAGTTTCAGAATCCAATTTTAAGCAGTCATTTTAGTTGCAGGATTTAAACATTGCAGCTCCGGTAACACCAAGCATTTCCATATCTATTGAAAAATTGGAGATTTATTTATATATATATATATATATATATATATATATATATATATATATATATATATATATATATATATATATAAAACTTTATATAATTTTTCTAATGCATAGATTGTGTATGAGGTCATGAATTGCCTGACTTCATATACTGTGCCATTTGCAGATGGAACAGGGGTAAAAATGTCTGAAACCAGGGGATCTACTTAAAAGTTAGTACCCCACTTCATCTGTTACAGGTTTATAACAGATGTTTATAATGGAATCGTTAATACTTTGCACTAAGGATAAAGTACGTGGTCAAGTTGGTTACTCACTCTCCTGGAAGTGATTTCTCTCCACAGTCTGATTTGTCATTCTACAATCAGAGGAAAGCAGGTAATATTTCGGGTCTGTGTTCCAAGCCCATTCAGTCTATAGGATGGCTCTATTTATTTCTTGGCAATGGACATGATTTTTGCATTTTGCAATTAAAATATTCACGATGGAGGACATGAACCAGAGCATTAAACAAGCACTAAATTTAAAAAGGGGAGTCACCAGTTTCACACAAGTGTCCGTTAATGAGATGCGTGAGAGGAATCAAGACGTCCAAACCATTGGTCCAAACAAGTAGACTTTACAGTCTGGTGTCTGGGCTGAGGATCGAGAGCTTTAATAACATCCTTCTTTGTTGTTAAAGTATGTCATTGTCACGTGGACGTCACAAATATCTACAGCCATTGTTTATCACTTAAGCATGGCATATGAACTTTTATTTGTGCAAGTCTTTTTAAATCAGAGGTAGGCCTAGATCAAGAGCCCATTTCAACCTTATGTTCATACATTAACAGGCGATGGCAAATATCGAGACACTTGACATAGCTACATCCAAATAATTAATCCAAAGGGGGAATACTGGTGTATATGCAAAGCAGACCAACAAAAATAATAGATGGATAGAAAGGTCTCACTTGCTAAGGTGTGTGAGCCCTAACCAATGAAAAATAATTATCGCTGTTTTACCCGACAAGACAGCTGGCATCTTCAAAACCTTCATAGAACGTTGCTGACAGCTCGTGTCATGTGATGCTCGTGAAGATGGCGCATCCTTATACGCTGTAGTATACGAATTCTCCTCCGCCAGTAGCACCAGCCCACAAAAGCCTTACAGTCGTAATAAGGCGTTTTAAATAGCGGAATTTACGGAAGGCCTAATTCAAATCAATCCAGTTTTAGGGACTGACTAAGGTCTACATTTTCTTACTATGTTTCACGAAAAATACACCTAATTAGTTTGGCTTCGGTGTGGATGCTCCTGCGGTAATAAGGTTCAGAGATTCGATATTCGTGCACTACTGGAGACTGCATCAACTGCTGGCGCGGAGGCTGTGTCGAAAGAGCGAAGCTAACCGATCTGAGACACACAGGCTCAGGCTTCGAGGTTGTTTTCACGATCTTTTTTCCTTCGCGATGACATGAAGTGTGGAACAAGAAATACCGAACATAGAAGTGATGTAGCTTTCATCCAAAGAACATCCTCCCACGACGTACAGGAATGAGGTTCAGATTTGTAAGGATATAGCATCGACCTACAACAAAATGTGGGCACCTACAGAGGAGGAGAAATTAGGAGTTGGTGAGTTGATTTTCAATGCATCATTTACAAAAATATGGATTTCTTACATTTTATGCAGTTGATTTAAGGCATTTTATTTATTTTTGGAAAAAGGGGAGGAGAGGAATGGGCTATCATTTCATGGCCATGTAAGCAATCTCAGCTAATTTTTCCTGCATGGTTTGTTTCGTTGGCTACTGGCTAAATAACATTGCTGCTACCATCCGATGAGTATGAATTAACATCCTCGCGATTAGGATGTTATGTCTACACTATCAAACCAATCTTGATTCGGGGAAATTTGTCTACATACAGCGTAACTAAATCAAGATATGAAATTACACGAATTGCTTCGCGCTTGTTGATCAGAATTCTGGCAATTAGAGGCCATCTCTCAGAGCGAGCTCTGCTGGCTTCACGGCCTGACATCATCTGACTAACCCTAAGATCTGAGACCATTTTGTGAGATAGCCTTGACTACCAAGCGTAGTGTGGAATCCCCAAACAGTACCAGGGATTACTTTATCTTTTTTCACATCGTTGAAATCGCAATCAGACACAAGGAAGCAACTGAGATGTTTCAACGGAGAACCTCCAACAGGTGCGGGGAGGCGAGCTTCAAAATGCGGGGGTGTTGCTTTCCCGTCAGAACATCAACACGAACGAGTCCCAGAGGACCCGCAGAGCAAATCTTTTAAAATCAGCGGTCTTTTCGCACTGTTTCAGAACAATAATTCTGACATCTGTCCATAGGGAGTCTTATCGACCCATACGCTCATGGTCGGGGGTTCTAATATATCAGATCAGGAGATGACCGTGAAAGAATGTTGCTGTCCGTGGTGCTGATATGTGTACTCGTGTACGCGCTACCAGCAGTAGTTGGAGGTCTGCGATTTTGCCCATGCTTCAAATGAGTCATTTTCCCTCTCAGTGTGATCTCGATGTTATCAGTGCAGGAACTGCTTCGAAAGGAAAGCAAGCAAAGACCTGTCCAGCCTATCTTTCGTGAACCACGAAAAATTAGTTTACGAAAGCTAACATTCCTCTCAGTGTAATACGACTTATGATATTACTGATCTAGTTTAATCTCTACGAATCTGGTCGCTCTCCTGTGTATATTTTATGCTGCTCAGTAAACTGTCAATATTTTGTTTTTACTGTTATCAAGACTGGCCTATCTATTTTGAGACAATAGGAAGATATTCTAATCATGTCCTGGGGTGCATAGTGTAGTGTTTGTGTGTGTGTGTGTGTGTGTGTGTGTGTGTGTGTTGGGAGTGGGGGTAGGGGGTAGGGGGTAGTCATGCATCCTTATAAATCTCACCCCATAATCTCAACCCATATACTTTAATCGGTTACTGTTTTACTCCTTGTGTTATCTCTTTGTCTTTCTGTTTTATGTCATCAGTGTGTGGGCGATGAATGTACTGTATGTAGACTAACGTGTAGTTAGGGGCACTTGACCATGGGTTAGATCAGTTTGTTCTCCTATAGGGCAATAGAAGATTATGGTGATCAGTGTGCTTGACTAAGCGTTTCATTCCAGACAGAACACTTTTCCTGCAGTTCTTAAAATACACCCTCCAGCACCTTTTTAGAGCTCGGAGTAGTGTAAAGAGCTAGTAAGCTTTGCTGTGTGTTTTTTTTTTGTCCCCAGTAATGTCAGATGAGATACAGTTTGTAATTCCCGATGCAGCGTCCTGTGTATGTGTGTTTTAATCCCTTGATATGTCTGAACTCTATGCTATAGTAATCCAGTGGCATGGGGGAAATGGGACACCTTTTTCACCTCGTCGTCGTTACTTGATATAATTTCCCACCAACCGTAGGTTGGAGTCTTTTAGTGTTATGAGATGCGGGAATTTGTAGGGCTTTGAGGGATGAGGAGGGGATGCAGCGGGAAGTCTGTGGGATTATGTGGAGTGGAGTCATTAGTGTGTGGGGGATGGATGACCAGAAGCATGTCCATTCACATCATCATAGTGAAACAGCCTCAACCACCACATGGATGAGGGAAATAACAGCTGTGTTGTCTTTAAACAAGTCAAGCAGCAGATATCAGGTCAACTAGCATTTCCACGACTTTATGGGATATTCTACTCTATTTAAAGGTCTTTGGAGTGACCTTTTATTGAACTTATTTTGTTCATTTTGTTGACTGCTGTTTTAAATAAATATCCTGTGAATTTAATGCTAAACATCCTGTGAATCATGCTAAACAACTCATTTGCAAATGGAGCTCAAACAGAATAGAGCAAAATGTTGTTAGTCACCCTATTGTAGGTTATTCAGACAGTTTCTCTTAGATTCTAAATATAAAATGAAAACATTTTCACAGTTACAGCTTTGCTGCTGTTAAACGTCTATGCAATCTCTACCTTTGTCCTTGATAGCGGGGCAGACAAGGGTCTTTATGCACGCTAAGGGTGTTTGTGTTTATTTGTTAGTGTGTGTTATTGTGTGTTTATCAAACAAAATACCTGGATTATTTATTTTGACACAAGGTTAATAAGGTATATGGATGCCACCATATATCCTTGTTATCACCATGCTGCTTGTTGTCCTCTTACATGATAATCAGTTTTCAGGTCAAATGTAGATGCAGGAAGTTTAGCTTCACGTTTCACTAATCATTTACAGATACAATGGCACTTATACCAAGCCAGCATTGAGGGTCAAGTGTAGGTAATTTAATAAGTATTAATCAGTTCTAGTTAGTCTGACAAAGACACAATAAGTCAGCAAAAAGGGTGTTAAAAGTGTTAATAGTCAGCTAGTTAGAGTTTTTATTTTTTTTTAGTGAAAGGAGACGGTTTGGGAAGAGATGATTTTCTGTTTGGTGTGAAATGGTGACTGAGTTTGTGTGATGTCTACAGTGCCATGCTTGTTTTCTTGACCTCCAGTGAACAGATGTTTGTGCTACCTTTCGAGCGGAGGGGTGGCACAGCGGGGAGCGCGGATGGCTTACCGCTCCACATTTTTACTGTCCTTCATATCATGCAGCTGAGGTGGATTTGTGGCTGGCTATGATCCCAGTGCCTCTAGAGCTAATGCTAGAAGCTGCAGGTCAATGTGGGTTATGCATTAGAAGAGTTATAGGAAAGGTCAAGGCACATTGTACAGTCCTTTCTAAAAGAGACATCAAGGTTAAAGGTAGGAATAATTAGAAGGTGCTTTTGGTGTCCCTGGCACCCTGTCCCAGCTGCTGATTATAATCTGATTATAATCACGCCGTGATCACAATAGTCCTGATTATCTTGGAATGCTTATTTATACGCAGTTCCTGAACATTCTATGATGTGCCTTACTGAGCATTCCGAAGAGAGACTCTCTGTGTGATCGAGTCCAGTAAGGATTAATTCTGTGATATTTTTATATGTATTTCGAGGAATAGGAAACATGGAGTAGGATTTGATTTGCTTCCTACTCGGCCTCGACGGAATAGGAGTGGATAGGACTCGTGATTTTAGACCCAGACCTCAAGATCAAGACATTTTTTCCCCTCCATCACACATTTTCTTCAAAAATATTTATGCTTACATATGCTTGAAAAATGAGCCTTTAAAAAATAGATACATTTAGCTTAATTAATAATAAATTCCTGTCTCTACTGTACATTTGTACATTTAGACACACGACTCGACTCAGCTGGTCACGCTAATGTGAGCTTCTGTTGGTTCTGTTGCCTTTGGTGAGAGGTGGAGACAAAACAGTATCTGTTCCCAGACGTTGTAGATAGTAGTGGGAGTAGCGGGTTAGTGGCTGTGGTTGAAGTGGAGTGAGAGAAAGTGAGAAGGGAGATTTGGAGAGTTGGAGCTACAGTATATTCAGGAATTGGAGCTTGACATGATCTGATGTACATGTATATGTGGTGATGGAGGAGATGAGAGATGTTTAGTACACAGTGATTCATAGCGGTTTTAAATAAAAGCAATTATTCGTCCAAGTGTGTGTGTGTGTGTGTGTGTGTGTGTGTGTGTGTGTGTGTGTGTGTGTGTGTGTTCTTTGTTGCTGCAGGCCATGTAAAGCTCCAGCATCTGTCTGCTATTGTCATTTTAAAACAGCAGCTGTAAAGAAACACACAGACACACACAAACACACATAGACACACGCTAAGCAGCTGCTACGTTCCAGAAAAGTGATCCTGTGTTTTCTCTCACTCTTTCTCTGACTCTTTCAATAATACCTTTGCTCCTAGGTACAACACACTCAGGAGGCAATGAAAACTGTATAACATGCCTGTCCAAATTGCACACACACACACACACACACACACACACACACACACACACACACACACACATAAACATGAAGTTAGAGGGAGATAAAGAATCAGTGAAGGCTGTAACTAACTCCTTAACCAGGGTCGTCCTGATCTCAGCACGTTTGATCTAGTGTGTGTGCCATCATGCATGATCTGGGGTGAGCTGGAGGAGTCTGGCCTGGTTTCATAACTATGGCAAGTCCTGCTTTTCTCTCTCTCTCTCTCTCCCCACACACACTACATTACACTGGCCCTCTTCACAGCCCAGGGATTTAGTCTCTGTTCGCTACTTGGAGTCCTTCCTTGAGCCATGGCTCTCGCAAACCAGTCAATCATCAACCCTTTCATTGCAAGATTCAAAAAGGCTTTATCGTCTGTCACAAGTGACAGGAAATTGTCTTGGGTTTGAGACTTGAAGGGATAGAAGGGAAGAATATGAAAAAGCTTTATTTGTCCATGTTTTAAATATATATTATTGTATTGGGTATGAACGATTCTGGGCATTTTCTTTCTGG
This sequence comes from Sardinella longiceps, assembly GCA_027497455.2. Taxonomy (NCBI): domain Eukaryota; kingdom Metazoa; phylum Chordata; class Actinopteri; order Clupeiformes; family Clupeidae; genus Sardinella; species Sardinella longiceps. Next base: position 28,187,538 of record JAODXP020000015.1, on the reverse strand, counting down.
TCAGTACCCTAGCAAGCCATCCTTTATCACTGAAATGTATAGGCTGAGCAATTTATTTATTTGACGCTGCTAGGGTACGTCCAGATTTCTAGGCTATCTGGTCAGAGCAGCTCTAAATCTTTCCCAATTGAAACATCTCAAAAGGAGGGATGAATCGAGTGTATGAGGAATCATTTGTGATGGAATCTTCCCGTCTTTCCCATACATGACACTAAAGGTTTTGCAGTGCCATCACCAATTACGGGGCGTTCAGGATCTCCAGAGAATGTGCCTTTGTCATGACATCAATCAGTACAATGTTCTCCTCCATCATTTATTTGCACTGCATGTAAATGTGTGTGTGTGTGTGTGAGACGGTCTAAATGTGTTGTTGTTTGTGTGTGTGTGTGTGTGTGTGTGTGTGTGTGTGTGTGTGTGTGTGTACAGACGTGGATGTAATCTGGCAAAGAAGATAACCTACTGTTAGTGCATGTATTTTGTTGCTATAGTTACCACAGTAGGAAAATTGAGGCCTGAGGCCCCTCCCCCACACTGGGCCTCTGCAACTGTTGATTGGTTCATTATCGCCATGACTCATGGACCAGTCCTCCTAAGCTCTGCAGTGGGGAGTGCTTTTGTACACATATGTGGGTTTAGTGATCGTCTGTGGAGTCTTGCCATAAGGAAATAGATAGGACTAAAATAAACACACACACCACTACAGTTTCTCCAGTGAGAGTGCCTGTTCTGCTGGGGTGAATCATCCTAGCACACAAAGGAAAAGGCTCACCTGGTCTTCCACTTTTTCTTTTTTTCTTTCTTTTTTTTTTACTGGAGAGCGCTGGAACTTGCCATTACCTCTACACAGTTTGCACAACATCTGAAAGCCTGCCACCCATGCACACAGCCAAACAAACATCATCTGGCGGTATTCAGTCACCAGTTGTGGCCTCAGCTCTGCTCTCGGAAGGGAGTCCCCAGTTCAAGCTTGGCTTCTCCCCCTGCATAATGTGAACGTGTCCTTGAACAAGACATTGAACCCCAAAGTGCTTCCAGCGACTTGTATTAGAGCAGGTACAGAACAGCTTCGAGGGCTTTTAGTGGAGAAAGGACATATAAATGCAGACCGCTTCCCTTGTGCAGTCAGTGTACCCATTTGTATGGCATATGTAATCACTTCAGGCACAAGTTCTTTTTCTCTCAGGGAGAGACCTTGGAATGGAATGGAATGGTGGTGACACAGGCATAGAGTCATACCTCCATGACGCTCTCTCAGCCGTGTCAGTGTATTGTTCTTCAGTGCATTGTGCTGCTTTTAGATAAACCTTTATTACCGGTACCTACATTTCCATTCTCTTTTTTTTATTATGGTAAATATTAGTCGTGCAGTCAACATCTATCTGGGCAATACTTAATATTATAATAATAATTTCATGCATAAACAGGAGAGAGTTAGAATCCTGTGGCATACATACATGTAGGTAGGGGAGTGCTCATCATCATGTCAGCCATGATGCTCTGGCATTTTTTGCCCTCAACAGCACCATCCAGACAGCACTGCCGGCAAGGTCCTACCTTAATAGCAACTCTAACCCGAACTCCTTCAACCCTTACCCTAATCCTAGATTTAGGGGGGTAGTGCCTGGTGAAGGCAGTGCTGCCTGGAAGGTGCCAGCGATACCATCCTACGTACCTCCGCTAAACATTTTATCTCCGCACGTAGTCTGGAATAAACCCCCCTTCCCGCCTTTCCCTCGGTTACTCTACGGTTTAGCCAATCAGCACACAGTTTAGAGCGATGTTTCAAAATTTTGTAGTCCTACAGGATAGGGACGCGTTTGTTATTCTCTCCCCCACTTTCAAATTACTTTCACAAAATTGGTACATGACATTAGCATCCATGATCTTGAGGATTTATTGCCACTACGATGTCAAAATAGATCAGAACTTGCGATAATACTGTTAATACTGAAAGCGAAAGTTGTAGGCGTGAGAGCCAGGTGAGGGAATACGTCATATCCAAACGGAAACCTATTTCAATTGCGTTGGGCCAGACTGTATGACATAGTCAACAGTCGCTTTCGCCCAGGCTAGCCATTGAGGGCAAAAAAGACCAAAGATGGCCTTTATGCTTGGGATAGGCTTGATGCAGTCACACATACCACATGTTATACATTGGACCTGCACCCTGGATTCAGAGGCCTTCCTTCTCGGTACAACATGTGCTGTCAGAGGAGCTTGTCTAAAATTACACAACAGCATGCAGAGTAGAACAAACGGAATGGGAGTGAACACAACATATAGATGTACCAGAGAAGCTTTCAATGATCATTTCACTGGACAATGATCATTTCCTTTATCAGTGATTGCGTCAGTGTTTTGTGTAGCTTAGAATTCTAGACGCTCCTTGCAACAACAAATGTAATTTGTAGCCTGAGACAGTCTATTGACTTGCGAACTGGAAACCCCAAAACTGGCTGGGCCAATCACATCGGGAAGAGCAGAATTCTTCGTCTTTGCTCTGATTGGTGGTTGCACTATTCTGCTGCGTTCAGAGGGATTCGAAAGGCAACCATTTATCCCAGCTCACTGGCTGATGGAGCACCCCCAGACCCAGCATCTTGATATGGGTTTGGTCTGGTGAGGCTATGTTTTGTGTAGTGTTAGCATCAGTGTGTGTGTGTGTGTGTGTGTGTTAGTGTGTGTGTGTGTGTGTGTGTGTGTGTGTGTGTGTGTGTGTGTGTGTGTGTGTGTGTGTGTGTGTGTGTGTGTGTTATCAGTATTGGAATTGGACACAACACCTCCAGAAGGCTCATCACTGGAGTCTGGCATCTCTGACCTACCCCCCTCCATGTTCATGATGGCTTAACAATGGCAGGATGACAGATACATCAACAACTAGACTGTGAATCAAGGAAGCAGATACAATACCACAAACAGAGCAACATTCACTCAGACTCATGCTGAATTTTTGTAAAAAAAATATTTTCTATTCAATCACCTGCCCCTCAACAAAAACAGTGTGCGTTACTCCTTTTCTATTGTATTTATGATGAATTTTCACCAACAAATATCAGCAAGTGCCCTTGACAACCCTAAGCCCTGAATGTAGGCCTCCACAGTTATACCAAACATCATGGAATACTGACCGCTCTAACCCTCTGTCTCTGGTTATACTGTCAAGCTTTATAGCGTATATAGAATCTTTATATCGGAGCTTTATAGTGATTGGAATGTAATACTAGTGTGGGATTATGGACCAGGACCATTTACAGTATATATACCATTGATGCAATTTATTAAAAATATGTGGGGATCAAATACTCGTTGCATGGGTCAAGTTGTGGGTCACTTCTTGATGCTGTGACCTATTTCTCAGCCATTGATCCATACCTGTTTATATTCCACAGTCATAATCTCTTATGACTGTTGTCTGTTATATATGTATGCAGTAAGCTGCTCTGTTGTACTGGGGGGCAAAGCATGTGAAGGAAAGTACTAAGCTTTACTTACAGGATTCGAGTGAGCAAGAAAACATTGATTCTTGTTGTAGTAGCTTTTTTTGAGTCACTCCCATGGCTTTATGGGAGGTTTAGTTTTGTTTTGTTTCTCTTGTTTGCAGTGATCTGCAGCTTCCGCAGCTCTGGGGCTCAGGCTCTGCTGCTGGAGATCGGGGAGATGGTGCAGATTCTGGAGAAGTGTGAGGGTGAGTCAAAGGTCCCACAGGCCCTCCAACCTCAACCATGGCCCCCATCCCTGTCATGATTTTGTAGTTAATAGTCATTATTACCAGGCAGTATTTTCATGAATAGCTTTTCTGTTTCCCAAAAGCATAGTTGGTAACTGGTTAGCAACTATACTTTTGGGAAACAGACGCCTGAACTGTTGTTGAACCGGACTATTATTAAAGGCATATTATAATGAATGTTTCTTTAAGAGGTTAAAGGAGTACTATGTTTGATTTGAGTACAATGACCACAAGTCATTAATTGTTATTAAAAAAAATGGTTTGCATGAGGTATGTGCTTTGTTGCATCACACTGTGTTGCTTCTGTTCTAGGATGGTACAGAGGTTTCTCCATCCGAAAGCCTACTGTCAAGGTATTGCAACTAAAATCATTTCTGTGTGTACATGTACATAGAACAAAGACTTTCATTTTCCTTTGCATGTGAGGCACATGGTGTTGTGTTACATAATGAAGTGTAAACACACCATCAGACAAAGTGCATACTGTACGCTTTGCTACTATTTGCTTTTTTGAGCTTTTCTTAGGCAGCTAGTTTTGAAATCCTTTTTGATGGCATAATAATGTATGGTCATGTTAGGATAACACATCAGACATTCTCACGTGCCACTTACCACTTAATTTATGCCCTATGTGGTTCCATGCTCCAAGACAGAGCATACTTAAAACATAACATTACATGACATAACATCATGACATGACATGACATAAAATGATGTGACATGACATAGCATATTATAGCATGGCATTGGCATTGGCATAACATAGCATAGCATAGCATAGCATAGCATAGCAAAACATAACATGTCAGCTAGCTTTTATTGATTGTTTGTCTCAGCTTTTCAGCAAAAGCCCTTTCTACTGCATTAAGTTTGTAAATTAAGATTGATTGATCATTAGTGAATTTAAGAAAAGACAGCGAGGCGAACTCCATTTATTATTCATTCTTCTTCTTTCTTAAAGGGAATCTTTCCTATCAACTATGTACACTTGAAGAAAGCTATTGTGAGCAACAGGGGGTGAGTGCACACACACACACACACACACACACGCACACACACACTGACAGACACGTGCACATCACATATGCACACAAAAGCACGCTGAAACGCTCTAGCTGAAATATGTTAGTTCGTCTGAGTTATTTATGAAGAACCTGCTTTGTGCATTAAGGAGACAAACACAATTTCTCCACTCTAATACGCCTCGCGGTCTTCCCCATGGGTTGTCATCTGCTTAAGGATCACAACAATGACTGCGCTTGATCTAATGGGGACTCGTGTGTGTGTGTGTGTGTGTGTGTGTGTGTGTGTGTGTGTGTGTGTGTGTGTGTGTGTGTGTGTCTCCCTCTCTCTTTCTCTCTTTGGATATCACAGCCAGGGGGAGACAGTGGTTCCTTTGGAAGATCCTATCATCACAGAAACTACCAGTACATTGCAAGAATGGGCAGTGTTATGGAAACAACTCTATGTGGTGAGACGATCAGTGTGTCAATGGCGAACAATGATGAAGATCTTATTCTATTCTATTTTGTCTGTGTGTCTCGGAGAGTGTGTGGTTAAGGCCTTTTGGAATCTGTAAGAGTAGCTGCGTTGCCGTGGTGATATGGGGGTTGCATAATCTCTCCCAGAGCCTTTAAACAGGAAGCCAGCCTCAGGCTGCGCTGATGTAACATCCTGTCAAGCAGGGCTAATGTGTAGCTCTGATTTTTGCTGCCTCTGTATATGTAGTCTCTCTCTCTCTCTCTCACTCTCCCTCTCTCTCTCTCTCTCTCCTTCTTTCTCAATCTGCCAACCTATTCTTTCCATTGTTGAGTTACATAAACAATGAAATGCCCAAAAATATGCTTTTGAAATAATGCAGAAAGCTTGACCACAGCCAGGGTGAGGTCTCCCTTGGGTGTGGAGTGGAGTTGAGTTTGACGTGTGGCTTGTGATTGGTCGTTGCAGAAGCACAGAGTGGAGCTCTTCCAGAAGCTCCGTCAGGTGATGACCGAGCTCATTGACCTGCGCCGGCAACTCATCTCTGGTCACATGACCCAGGAGCAGACTCGAGAAATCAAGCGCCATATCACATTACGACTGGACTGGGGCAATGAGTAAGAGACCTTCCCATCCCATCCCTGTAAAGCAAGATTCGCTCCTCTAAATGTCTGGGTGACCCTGTTGGCTTACCGCTGTTATTACAGTGCAATATAAAATGGGAGTAGCCAAGTTTTTAAAGGGACACCATGCAGTTTTTGCTGTAAGACTAGTTAACTTGCTCTCCTATTAGCAAATGGCTTTTACTTGTATTGTGTTGTAGCTTGATTGTTATCCCTCTTTTGTAAGTTGCTTTGGATAAAAAGCATCTGCTAAATTCATGAATATGAATGTAAATGTAATGTAAACTAGCTACATAAAAGACATACATTTCTCATACAATGAGTCTTTCTGGCACTACTAGAACACACTAATGATGTCTGATAGCAGACAGATATACTGTCATGCTGTAAATAGTTTTTTCTTTTATTTTGAGATGGTTTCCTACACCACACCCAGAACTACACGGTGCATATCCTGGATGGCTGGTGGGAATAAATCTTGCATTTATCCACCCTTCCTATGACTACATGTCATCCACATTTATGGTGCCAAAACAAATTCTCTGATAAAAAGGACACGGTAACACTTTCTATGAACCCAGTATTCATAGAGCATTATAAATGCATTCATAAAGGGTCATAATACATTCATAAAGGATTATAACTACTGACATTAGAATTCACAACTGATCATATGTTCTCTTGACTGTGCTCATAAGGAATTATAATTTTATCACATAAACCTAAAACAAAGCATTATAACCTTTTTTGGCCTTTTGATACAAGGGGAACATACCACTTTACTTAGTGTCTGTTATGGTGTCTTATTCATTTTCATAAGTAATTATGTGCTCATCTTACTTTACTTAGGGTATGCACTGAGCACCTGTAACTCCTCATTATGCGGCATGAGCGACCAGACGTATTAAACGACAATTAACAATTTGAAGCATTATGATGCTTTAAGAAAGTTCAAGTTTTAAAGGCTTATGAGATAAAATTATAATGCTTGATGAGTATAGACATGAGAACATATAAGCAGTTATGAATTCTAAAGTCAGTAGTTATAAGGCTTTATGAATACATTTATTATGCTCTATGAATACTGGGTTCATAGAAAGTGTTACCAAGGATACTTCAAATAGTGGCAAAAAGTTGCATAGTGTCCCTTTAATTAATGGTATTGGTAAGGTAATTGTATCAAACAATCTAGCCTATAATGTTTGGAAATAAGGAAGTGAAATCAGTGACATCATATGTCATTTATTTGAAGAGCTTCACACAAGTGATCATAAGGCTGATGAATGACCTCCATTTCCAAGCTTTTTTTTTGTGATACCAGCAGTACTGTAATTTTATGCTGATAGGTTTCAAAAGCTTATAGACTGAAGATAGGTCTGAACTCAGGATTTCCCCATTTCTTCCATGCTTATTCCCCTCCTCAAACAGGACCTACTGTACCAGTCCCTATGGATGATGAAGGAAATGTTTATTCCTTCCCAGTTCATTCCAGCCAAACCTTCAGTTGGGCATTTCCCTGTGTTGTTCTAGCATTCTCTCCAATCTGAAGCAATGACACAAGTTTGAGTGTAAGAAGACAGTGTGTACTGGAGTATTTTAGTTGAATCTAGAGGACCTTTTAGCTTCGAACCTTCTACTCTGAGCGGAAAAGATTGTATTCAGTCAGGAACATTTTCATCACATGTGGGATTTATGTAACTACATATCTGAAGGCAGCACAGTTAGTCTTGGCAGTACGGTAGTGAAGTTTCTACTGTGGACCAAGTCTCCTTGCCAATTCATGCAGTCCCTACTTCCATATAACCGAGAAAGCAACAAAAAACTCCCCCAAGAGCAGAACAAATGTGGCGGAACCAACACTATGAGAGTTCCTGCATTAAGATAATATTCACTGCTAGCCACTCACTGAAGCTAGATTAATCTAACATGGCCTGATATGTGAAGGAGTGCAAAAACCCAGAAAGATCCAACATGCTATTAGAGATGCCGTTTTCTCCCCCCTTTTTATCTGTTTTTCCTTCACAAGATTGCCAATGTGAACAAATTAACCAGTCAGCTATTGAGGAGAGCTTGAAAGGCTGATGATAGGCGAACAGAGAGGAGGTGGAGACGGAGATGGCGGTGGGTGTTAAACGCGTTTGACAGCCATGCCCGTTTGAAAGGCAGCTACAGAATGAATGACAGGGGGCCTGAAAAAAGACCACCCCTGATACGTTGCCTGAATAGGACTGGTAGGCGTCAGGACCATGAACAATGAACAATGAACATGGCCATGTGAGTGCCATAAAAGATTCAAATCCAAATACACCAAGACCGAGATCTGAGGGAACAGTAGGATGAGAGAGAAGCTTATATTATTTTTTATTTTTTTCCTGGTGAAGCTACAGGATGTATGGAGGTCAGTATTGATTAGCCTCATACACAATTAGCAGACCCAAGAGGAGGGGGAAGTGGAGAACAGGAAGACATTGAGGTCAGAGAGGTTCTGATATACAGTAATTTCCCGCATATAAGCCACATTGTGTATAAGCCGCAGGACAGTGTTTTATGCAAGTAAAAAAAAACAACAACATATTAACACCATATTAACGGCCCCCCTGTTTTAACCTCATAGCGGAAGAAATTTAGCAAAATCAATGTATAAGCCGCGGCTAATAGTCGGGAAATTACGGTAGAATAATGTGAGCTAGAAGATAAAGATAAAAAAAAACTGCTATGGTGTTTTGGCTTGTAAATAAAGATATATTGTGTGTGCTAGCAAAACCACTTTCTGAAACATTTTTTTTTCTTTTGCAGACACCTTGGTTTGGACCTTGTTCCCAGAAAAGAGTTTGAGATGGTTGATCCAGAGCACTTTAGTGTTTCTGAACTTTATAAAATGGTACGTTTTATTGGATCTAATCAATCAAAGATGCTATCAGTGTTTAAGCGTTGGGAAAGAAGGTGTAGGAAAATATGGATATGCTAATGTAACTATAGGTACATACTGCTGCCGTGTGTGAGTGTCTGTGTGTGTGTGTGTGTGTGTGTGTGTGTGTGTGTGTGTGTGTGTGTGTGTACGTGTGTATTTTTGTGTGGGCAGATAGTGATCCCATTATCAAATCGCCCGTAAGAAGCTGACTCATATGTAGCCAGAGCTTTAGAATACAAATACAGTGGGGTTTTTTGTGTGTGTGTGTGTGTGTGTGTGTGTGTGTGTGTGTGTGTGTGTGTGTGTGTGTGTGTGTGTGTGTTTGAGAGTGTTTGTGTGTTTGTCTGCTTATGTCGGCATGCCTGTATACAGTATGTGTATCGCTGTGACTATATTCTAAATTTAATGTGGGATTTTACGGATTTTCAGAGAAAATTGAGGTCATACAGTATTTGTGTTATTTTCATATCATATTGTCCTTGGAGAATTCAAGGTTGACTTGTTTAACTGTTCCACAGCATGCATCCAGCCGACACTGTGGCCAGCCCAGTCAAACACAGGTAAAAGCCAACTCTACCGACGCAACCCATCAAAAAGTGAGTGAATGAGTCCGTGTACAGCACATCAGTGAGTAGTGTTGGTAACCCCACACAAAGTTTGGGTGAACGGTAGCACAATCATAATGCATTTCATTTAATGGTTAAATGCTTTTATTTTAATTTAATGCACTGTTAATAATTGTTGCTCAAGTGTTTTCTTCAGATTTTTTAATATATTGGTTATTTTCTGAGCCATGTGTGGTCTTTCATAATCATGACCATTTTCACTCATTTCCTTCCTATAAGGACAATTAATTCTGGAGCTGGTGATTCATTATTCATTCCCTCTTACAGGGAGACCCCAGGTCCCAGCGTCATGGCGACCCCTGCCGTGCGCCCGTGGCTCACCACCTCTCCCTAAATCTGAAGAGCTTCACGTACAACAGCATCAGCGAAGACACAGACGTCCTCTTCAGTCTTTATGATGCCCGAGACAACAAATGCATCAGGTACAACAAACAAACAAACAAATGACAGAACAGACAGAACCGTTGCACAGTGATGAGGATGAAAAATCTTAGCGACACGGTTTGAGTTGAGACCCAAGCCGTTGGTGATTCATGTGTAAGTGCATGCATTAATCATGTGGAGTTCAGATGGGTATACCATGGAGACTTGTCGACTGCGGAGCCGGTTCTGGAGCATGTAGTGAGAGTTCAGAGTGAAAAAGAAGGCGTTTTTTTGTCCCTCTCGTCTAACATGGGGAATGTTCTGCCTTTCAGCGAGAAGTTCCTTGTGAAGCTTAATAAAAATGGAGGACCGAGAAATCCAGAGAAATCCGACGGACTGTGCGCGCTCTTCACGGTAACTGGGTCTGCTAATAGGTGTCTGAGGGGTTTCAGTGCTGTGCTGAAGCATTATGTGCACTTATTCTTGTGTAGACAAAAATATGATTACAATGTTTCAAACATTACCGTTGCAGAGAATTCGCATAATAATCTTTAGGAAAAATCTCTTTGTTACTCTGTGTTGAGATGCAATTTACTGTAGGCCACAGACAGGCAATCTGTTACCAGCACAGAGAGTTCGCATGATAATAAATCTCTGTGTTCCTCTGTGTGGAATGCAATATAGGCCACAGATAGGCAATTTGTAGGTGCAGCCTGGTGGCTAGCAGCAGCCCAGTGGCTGGTGTAGTGAACTGGGGACCCCGAGGTTTAAAAAGGACTTACCCAGGGTCTACAGGTTCAAATTAGTAATTATTGCTATCAGATGGCTTAAGACATATTTTCTTGTATTATTAAAGGAAGACTAATGTTATTTTGTGCGTTGTCCCTGTTTCAAATTAATAGATTTACTTCCAAAAAAATCAGAAATCAGGACTGAATCCTAAGAAGACAAGTACATTTGTGGAAGGTTAATACTGTAATGGTGTGTGTGTGTGTGTGTGTGTGTGTGTGTGTGTGTGTGTGTGTGTGTGTGTGTGTTATGTGTTTGTGTGTTTCCGTTTTGCTCCACAGGATCTGAGCAGTAAGGACATGAAACGGGATCTCTACATCGTGGCCCACATTATTAGAACTGGTAAGCCGCTCAGCTCCAGACGACGAGTCTGCTATGACTTGTCCTGAAATAAAGGGAGCTTGAAATTTGAGTAGGTCTTAGGCTTAGCTGAGAGGGGTCGTAGGCTCATGTCTGTAATGCTCTCTTAAGTTACAGTTAACGTTTTTTCAATTGGATTTGTTTGCTGGAGCCTCCTGTGTCCCACTGACAATTACGTCCCCACTAACGCAAACTCAAGAACCCGATCCGTTTTGTAAACTGATACGACATATATTTATCTCTATTGAGAGAGATCCTTTCTCCTCTATTGATTGCATTCCTGGTGACTTCAAATCTTTATTTTAGACTTCTTTTGCCCCAATTACCAGTATATCCCTGAGATAAGTGACAATCAGTATCTGTGTTTGAACCATACTTTTACTTTTAAGTGCTTTCACAGAATATTGTGTCTGAAGGATTTATTTTTGTCATCAAATGGGGCATGAGTGGTTTCTGAGGTAGTACCAGTGCTTAATTGGTTTGGTTGGTTTTCACAGGCCGGATGTTGCTGAATGACTCAAAGAAAGGCCCAGCACATGTCCAGTACAGGCGGCCTTATGGCTGTGGAGTACTGGCAATGACCGATGTGTTCACCTCCATCACGGACCCGAGGGAAGAGAAGGACTTTGTGATCAAAGTCTTCACGTGAGTTTGTTAGAACGTCCTTAATGCAAAACGTTGTGCATGTCAGCAATATCTCTTTATTAATCCATTAAGTTAATCAAACTCTCTTAGAAGAGTCATACAGTGGCATTATTTTGTGGATGTTGTGGTAAATTCCCTCTTCCAACCTAGGTGCAATAATGAAAACGAATGGTACCAGATTCAGGAGAATATCATCCGCAAGTCCAACACCAAATACTCGGCTCCTAGCACCAACTATGGTAATCATCAGTCCTCAGTTGCCATCTTCACCCAGGAAGTCATGTTACTGGCTCTCTGTTCGTTTGTTTTTTTGTTTTTTTTGGCTGCCAGTAGTTAGTGGTACGAAAAAACTTTACAGAGCTTAATAAAAAGCAATTTGATTACTGGTTTATTTTATTTATAATAAAGTATTAAATAAATCAAATTATGTTGCCATTGTCTGTCAGTGAAAATGATATCAATGTGTGTGTGTATTTTGGCGCAGACCTGAGTTATTGCCCATTGATACAGTTTATTAGCTTTGTGTGTGGATGTGTGTGTGTGTGCTTGCCCCTATCCTTACGTGTGTAATTGTGTGTGCAGGTTTGATAGTGTCCCTGCAGCTGTTCCGTGGGGAACTGGATGCGGTGCGGAGGGAAAACCCCCACATCATCAGCCGAGGGGCCGTCACCGCACGCAAGCTGGGCTTCCCCGACATCATTATGCCAGGTGAGCCACACACACACATCACACTCTCTTCCTGTCTCTTCCCTCTCTCTCTCTAACACATTCACACACACACAAACGCACACACACACACACACACACACACACACACACACACACACACACACACACACACACACACACACTTGCACACTGTGCTATCCATTAGACCAAACAACCTCAGAGTCAAATACAAATTCAGTGTTGCCTGATTAGCATATATAAATATAGTGTCTCAAATGCAGGGTTACCAAATTCAAATTCAGAGTTGCTTTATTAGCATATATAAATATAGAGTTTCAAATACAGGGTTGCCAAGGCACATTAGCTTGTAAAAGTGCTGAAATGTTGAAAAAAAAACATTTATTGGAAGATGATAAACAGTAACAGGAAAACTTATACTCAATGCATACATATGCACACACACACACACACACACACACACACACACATACGCACACACACACACACACACACACACACACACACACACACATACACAACACACGTGTGTGTTGACTGACCTTGTAGACATAAAGCTCGTGTGTCTCATCAGAGAGGGTGGTGCCATCCTCCCTCATCAGAGGTGTGAAAGAAAAACCAAAGAGCTTCTTTTCCCCTTTATCCTTAGCTGTGGGACATATCACACACACACACACACACACACACACACACACACACACACACACACACACAGCACATCACACACACACCACACAGCACATCACACACACACACACAAACACATGCAGATCAAATACAAACAGTCAAGCACTGTGGGTTGATGTCAGTTTCACCGGTCCCTTGTGTTGTTGCTGCACAATACTGTATATGGAATTGACATGTGTGCAAATTTCATTGTCATTTAGAGAGGTGAAATTGGGGTTCTTTGAAGATTAACAAAAATAAGTATAATAAAATAAGTATTTTAAGCAATTTTGTCTTTGGCATAATATTTGTCTGTGTGTTTTTGTGTGTGTGTACACAGGGGATTGCCGCAACGACTTATACTTGACAATGGAGCGTGGCGAGTTTGAGCGCGGGGGAAAAAGTGTCCAGAAAAACATTGAAGTGACGGTGTATGTACTTTATGCAGATGGAGAGGTCCTAAAGGTATGCACACCATTTTAAGCTCAGTTTGGTCACACCCCAAAAAAACACAGAAAGTTATTTAGAGTAAGAAAGCCAGTTTAGAGGAGACTAAGGGTATTTTTCTAGGGCAAATTTCTCAGTTCAGCGAGTTCAGCGAGTTCGTCTAGCTATGAGCCATAGGTTGTACTCAGACATCTGTGGTGTCTGTCCAATCACAACGCTCTAAGTTGTCTTTAGCCAATCACAACATTCTATCTGGACAGGGAGTCATTTGGCGGGCTTAGCGTTGTTTGAATTGGCTTGTTAGTTGCGCTTATTGGTTGTAGACATCAGACCCAAGGGTCTATCAGTTGTGGTCAGAATATATATTTTTATGCTATAATCTGGCTTGTCAAGCTATAGAAATGTAGTAACCTATATGACTTGTATGGTTAACACTACGTGGCAGCAATCACGTGCAATAGTGCCTGCTTATGGACATGACCTTGCAGCTGTGCTGTGAACTTGGTTTCAAAAACTCTGTGGTAGTTTTTTGTACTGTATTTGCTTTTTTTTCCCTGCTGCCCTATTTTGTGAAAATAACCATGAAGGTATAGCCAAAACATGCCTTCCCAGTGAGCTGGATTACTGTATGTGTGGAAACCGATAAAGAGCTCAAAAGTATTTCTGTCTTTCTTTGTGCGTGGATGTGTGTGTGTGTGTGTGTGTGTGTGTGTGTGTGTGTGTGTGTGTGTGTGTGTGTAGGACTGCTTGAGTGTGGGCTGCGGCGAGGCCAGCGTGAGTGAGCATCGCTCCTTTGTGCTCTACCACAACAACAGCCCACGCTGGAGCGAGACCCTCAAGCTGTCCATCCCTCTGGAACGCTTCCGCGGTTCCCACCTGCGCTTCGAGTTCCGACACTGCTCCAGTGAGAACCGGCCTTCAGAATGCCTCAGCCTTACCTGTTATCGCTCATCAGAAGCACCTTGGCGCTCCATAAAATAAATAAATAACTAAATACGTTTATAAATAATCTGGGATGTTATTTTAGAGACGCAGCTAGTATTGTCGGCTGGTAAAGAAGCGCCTCCACCTGTTTAAGATTTTGAAGTAGATTATTCGTATCATGCTGAAGAAGATTATTCAATACATGAATGCCTGTATAAGAGCTTAGCACTCACTGGACTAAATTTATCATTCCACATTCCACTAATTACTGCTTTTATTTATTCAAGTCTGTTTGGATGGTTTTTACTGTGTAAGTGTGTAGGCAGCTTCACCAGAACATTTCCATGTTTAATGCAATTATAATTTGTCCGCTTCTCGTTTATTTGTTGACAGTCTGCGTTAAAGAGAAAGAGAATGAGATTTATTCAACCACTTTAGCTCATTAGTCCATTAAATGCTATAATTTTCATGTGCGTATATGTTTCTCTCTCTCTGTGTGTGTGTGTGTGTGTGTGTGTGTGTGTGTGTGTGTGTGTGTGTGTGTGTGTGTGTGTGATATGTCCCACAGCTAAGGATAAAGGGGAAAAGAAGCTCTTTGGTTTTTCTTTCACACCTCTGATGAGGGAGGATGGCACCACCCTCTCTGATGAGACACACGAGCTTTATGTCTACAAGGTCAGTCAACACACACGCACACACACACACACACACACACACACACACACACACACACACACACACACACACACACACACACAAGTTTGTACCCTGTTGTGACAGCTCTCTTTCTCTCTGTCTCTCTCTCTCTCTCTCCCTTGCAGTGTGATGAAAACACAACCTTCACCAATCAAGGCCTGTATTTAAGCATGCCCTGTTGCCGTGCCGACCTCAGTAGCTGCCCCGCCATCCCGGCTTCCTTCCCGTTCCAGCGCAGCAGCAAAGAGAGCTTCTACATCAGCACCCTTCTGGCCTCCACCAAACTCACACAGAACGGTACAGCAATGCGCAACACACACCAATCTCACACACCAATCTCACACACCAAACTCACACACCAATCACACAGCAATGCGCAACACACACACACCTAACTCACACCAAACTCACACAGAATGGTACAGCAATGCGCACCAATCTCACACACCAATCTCACACACCAAACTCACACAGCAATGTACAACACACACACCAAACTCACACACCAAATTCACACGCACACACTAAACACACATAGAATGGCACAGCAATGTGCATCTCACACACCAAACTCACACAGAATGGCACAGCAATGCTCAGCGCACACACCAAACTCACACAGAATGGCACATCAATGCTCAGCGCACACACCAAACTCAGCACAGAATGGTACAGCAATGCTCAACGCACACACCAAACTCACTCAGAATGGCACAGCAATGCTCAACACACACACCAAACACACTCAGAATGGCACAGCAATGCTCAACACACACACCAAACACACACAGATTGGTACAGCAATGCTCAACACACACACCAAACACACATAGATTGGTAAAGCAATGCTCAACACACACCAAACTCAACACAGAATGGTAAAGCAGTGCACAAATCATAATGCATACAGGACTTTAGGAGCTCTATGGATTGGTGTCCAGCCACTGTAAAAAAAACAGAGAGACTTATGTGTGTGTTTTTTGCACAGTATTGGTAAAGCAATTTATGGACTTTCCTTTTGGGATTGAATAACCATCTAGGCACAACACACACAGTTGGGTTGGGTATCGATTGGGTTCTATTCAATACCGATGCCAAATCGGTACTTTTAAAACGGTTCCGGTGCTTGAACGGTATTTAAATTGGTACCTGAAGGGGAAAAAAGCCCCCCAAATAGCCCAGTGCTTAAATCATTCGCCTATAACTGGAGAGAGAGAGAGAGAGAGAGAGAGAGAGAGAGAGAGAGAGAGAGAGAGAAAGAGAAAAAACTAATTGTTTATTGCCATTATTATCAGCAGTATTTACAAATACTAGTAATAATAAGCCCAGACACAGCCCTCTACTCCTCTATGCAAACACACAAAACATATTACAGTAACAGATCAGCGTTTTTTTCGTGTGTGTTTATTTTTTAGTGGATCTACTGACTCTTCTGAAGTGGAAAGCACATCCTGAGCGAGTGTTGGATGTTCTTGGTCGCTTGCGCCTCATCAACGGAGAGGAGATAGTCAAGGTAGGCAAAACTCTCCCTCTCTCTCTCTCTCTCTCTCTCTCCCTCTTCCTCTCCCTCTTCCTCTCTCTCTCTCTCTCTCTCTCTCTCTCTCTCTCTCTCTCTCTCTCTCTCCCTTTCTCTCTCTCCCTCTCTCTCTTTCTCTCTCTCCCTCTCTCTCTTTTTCTCTCTCTCTCTCTATCTCTCTCTCTCTGCTGTGTGCCATCTAACGCACTGTGCTGTTGTTTTGGTTGTGAAGTTCCTGCAGGACATTCTTGACACCCTCTTCAGTCTCCTGGATGAGAATACCGACAAATATGGACCTCTGGTGTTTCAGTCACTGGTGAGAGGCACTGAGAGATTAAATGTGTGAATGAATGTTTAAAGGTGTGTGTGTGTGTGTGTGTGTGTGTGTGTGTGTGTGTGTGTGTGTGTGTGTGTGTGTGTGTGTGTGTGTGTGTGTGTGCGTGTGTTTGTGCATGCGTGTGTGCGTGCGCGTGTATGTGTGTGTGTGTGTGTGTGTGTGTGTGTGTGTGTGTGTGTGTGTGTGTGTGTGTAGTGTTACTGACCTGTAAATAGACTAGCTCTCAGTGTGAATGTGTAAATGCTTTCAGGTCTTCATTATTAACCTGCTGAGAGACTGCAGGTACTACCACTTCCGACCCGTCATGGACTCCTACATCCAGAACCAGTTCGCCGGAGCGCTGGCCTACAAGTATGCTTCCTGCATGCCATAATAAACGACTAATTAGCAACTAATTAAGACTAAAAGAAAGACTAATTAAGAATTAATTATTGTGCCCTTTTCATCCTGTAGATGCATACATTAAATATGTCTGTTTATTATTTGCTAATAATGTTTTTCATTTACTTTAATTACAGTGTTGTACACATGTATGACTTTTAACGTGCAACAAATTTCACAAATCTGGAACCCACAAATCATACACTTAAAGTATTCAATGTGTGTGTGTGTGTGTGTGTGTGTCTGTGTGTGTGTGTGCTTTTGTATGACCTCTTCTAGGGAGTTAATTCGCTGTCTGAAGTGGTACATGGATCGTTCAGCAGAAGTTGTTCGACAGGATCACATCCAGGATGCAATGAGAGTAAGGAAACACACACACACACACACACACACACACACACACACACACACACACACACACACAAATATACAAGAACAGATGGATACATTGCTGACACCCTACAGTACAGCACTGGACCTTAACTCTGAATCAATATTTGCTGAATCTTCACTGATTGCATCTTCTCCCCTCTTGTGTTGTGTAGGCTCTGGAGTATCTCTTTAAGTTCATAGTTCAGTCACGGGCACTCTACTCACGAGCCACCTGTGGTCTGGACGAGGAGGCCTTCCGGGTCAGCATCCACGAGCTCTTCCACTCCATCCGCTTCGTGCTCAGCCTAGACGGTCACAATTCTGAGACGCTGATCTGCACACAGGTGAAGGTGACCTCGACGACTTTAAATCTAAATCAGCCCGGCTCCTCCACGAACCCCACAATCTCCGCCCACAATCCCCACTCACGGACCCACGGACCCCTCCCACCACGGCACAAACCCCACCCCCAACCTCACAAACCACACCCCAACCCCCTAAAAGTTCCACTCCCAAGTCCACAGACCTCACAATCCCAAACACAGATTTTTTCCATTGTCTTTTAGAATACACAAACCTTACAGGGAGACTACACAGGATGCGTTAATCCAAAGATGTAATTTTCCGTAGCCATTATCAATGGAACTGGCTACACCAGACAGGCAGTGCAGTGGAGATCCTAAAAAATTTATTTCAATGAATTGTTGACAGAACTTGACTTAATGCTTCCATAACGCATCCAGTGTAGTCTTAGGGTCAAAATCCTTCTTCCTCACGTACTCTCCCTACTCTCCCCCACCCAGTGGTTGTGATAGTGCTTAGACTGAGGGACTAGTCTAGCGTTAGATTATGAGTGGAAGATTGGTATTCCACAGTGTGTGCTAATTTGACCATCTCCACAGCATCAGCTTTCATGAGCTAGCTGTGGGTGAAACTGTATCTGCAGTTGTGCATTGCAAGGTTGAAAAATGGGGAAAAAAGAAGAGGAAACTGAAAGTGGAAAAAAAGAATGAAAATCACAGAAATAAGACTTAGTCATCATGCCCTTCTATGTGAGCTCAGGTTGGCTCAGTTTGTGTACCTCACTCATGAATAGCTTAGCTTAGCCTAGACTAGCCTAGCCTAGAAGGGAAGGAATTTAAAGGTATTGTCCGGAGTGAATCAACACGTAGCCCTGCTGTTTTATAGTGCCAAGTGCTATTGATACCCTTTTCAATGACTGAATTTCGTGCAACGCAGATTGAGATAGCGAAACGGCAGCTAACGGTAACAGAATGGGGCATGTCAAAACGAAACCAAATTGATTAGGTTTCGTTTTGACATGCCCCATTCTGTTAGTGTTAGTTGCCATTTTGCAAACTCGGTCAATGTTGCACGAAATTCTATCATTGAGCTGGCTATCAATAGCGCTTAGCAGTATAAAACAGCAGGGCTACTGTATGTGTTGATTCACTCCGGATGATTCCTTCAACACTTAGCACCTGCTGAATTCAAGTGAAATTTGGGTATGTAATGCATTGCTTAGTTAGGCTAAGCACTACCTTTCTTGGCAAAAAGAGACTACTGTCTCAATGTGACTACCCTAGGGTTAGGCTTAGGTAAAACAAATGTAAAACAAATGAATCTCATTGTATTCAATGCAATGACAATAAAGGCATTCAATTCAATTCAATTCAATTCAATTCAATACAAAGGACACATGAATTAAATAAATACACATATAAACATGCATAAAGATATACATTATAGTCAGGGGACATCATATGTTTTGTGTCGCTCACTGGGAATTACATTTGGGTTTGGGTTTTTTCTTTGTCCCTCCATTCTGCTGCATAGGGTGCACTATTGAACAGCTTCCCGGACATCTTTGATGAGCTGCTGCAGATGTTCACAGTGCAAGAGGTGGCTGAGCTGGTCAGAGGGACCCTAGCCAGCATGCCCAGCATGGTGGACCTTGGCCAGTCACTGGATGTAGTGAAGCTCCAGTCCATTGCCCGCACCGTCGACAGCAGACTCTTTTACTTCCCAGGTCAGTCTGATGTGTGTACATGGACAGACACACACACACACACACTCTCACACGTTCAAACATTTATACATACAAACTACACACACACACATACAAAAACACACACACACACACACTCTCACATGCACAAACATTTATACATACAAACTACACACACACACACACACATACAAAAACACACAGACACACACACACACACACACACACACACACACACACACACACACACACACACACATGGAGAATCAACAAACAAAAACACAGAACAGCTAACATTTCTTCATGCCGATGATAAATTGAGGCCTCATGCAGCTGTAC
>JAODXP020000015.1:28160142-28162642 GCA_027497455.2 Sardinella longiceps | reverse complement strand
GAGAGTGTGTGTGTGAGAGAGAGAGAGAGAGAGAGAGAGAGAGAGAGAGAGAGAGAGAGAGAGAGAGAGAGAGAGAGAGAGAGAGAGTTTTCAAATTCTCACAGATGCAAAGCCCAAAACATCTTACATATTCATGGTGTCCTCTCACAAAGATGTCCTCTTTACTGACCCTTTGAATTACAAATCTGTCATTTTATTTGAGTTTGTTTGGGGCTTACTTGATTGTATTTCAGGCCAAAAAATGCACAGTAAGTGTTTTATAATGAGAGAACCATGTTGAAGGTGTTATATCTGTCAGCATTTAGAGAACTTTTGCTGCTGTGTAATGCATGTGTGTGTGTGTGTGTGTGTGTGTGTGTGTGTGTGTGTGTGTGTGTGTGTGTGTGTGTGTGTGTGTGTGTGTGACAGAGGATAGGTTAGTGTGTGTACCAGTATGTGAGTGTTTCATGTGCGTGCAAGGGGAGTACAGTATAGCTGGCTGTACTGTGTGCTTGTACAGACTGTGTTGTCTGGAATTCCTTCTTAAGTGGAACCGTATTATTGACTTCCATAGGTGTGGAATTCCTTCTTCAGTCTAACCGTATTGTTCATCAGTCAACCAAGTCTTCAGCTGGAATCCCTGAGCCCGCTGAAGAGGAAAAGAGTGTTGGACAAGTAAGATCATGCCTACATGTACTGTACACACAAAGCATGCACACATACAGTACATACCCACACACACAGACATGCAAAAGTACATATACACAGACAAGCATAATAAATGTAAAGATAAAGATATAAACACACTGTTCTTGTGTATCTACAGGTATGGAGACATGAGAGTCACAATGGCGTTTGAGCTGTTCAGCATGTGGCAGAAATTGGGTAAGACACTGAGCATTATTGAAGTCGAGAATGCTTCCTAGGTAGCACACTAGTCTTGGAAGCCGTACACTTCAAAAACGAGGATCCATCAGTGCATCCTTGAAAAATCTATGAACAAAGGCCTCTGTCCTCGCTAGAATTTAGAAGGATGCTTGACTTTGGAACAGTACTTGGCGACTGATAATGGCGTGGAATGCTTGAAAAAGCAGCCTTCCAAGCATGCTTCCTCGACTTTGAGAAACGCTCACTGAAACATGCATATTTGCACCCACACACACATTTACACCAATCCGCATACTTTACTGTAATATTGTACCATAATGAGCTATTTATTGTAACAAAATATGAGCTTACACTTCATTGTAATGACAGTGCACTTATAAAGCTTGTGTAAACGAAAGCTTGGAATTTTTTGGCATAGATAAGTGGGCAGAGGTTTTCTTTCTGAAATTCATTATACTAAGAATGTGGTTTGTGTTGGAACTGCTGTTTGGCAGGGTGAGATATTGACTAGTAATGACACAAATGAGGGAAGTGCTCTCCAGCTGACTGTGAGTTTAAAACCGGTCCGGTGCTCTGAATCTTGCTTTAGGCCTTGGCAGCTTAGATAGGTCAGTAAATGGCCCACAGATAATCAAAAGTTTGGCCATCCCTGCCTTAACTTTGGCCATCCTTGCCTTAAAGCAATATACCGGAGTAAGTTTAAGCATAGTACTGCTGCACGAGCCTTCTAACAGCAATATATTTCGCATGAAATGAAAGATTTTCAAACAGCACAGACCTAACGCGAACGCGAAACACTTTACATTGAGTCAATGTAACCTCAGATCTTACTTTCGGTTTCCAACAGTCAGGTCCCATTGATTCAGTGTAAAGTGCCTGTTCGCTTCTGCGTTCGCGTTCGGTCTGTGCTGTACCAAATTATTTTGTTCCACTCGCTAACTTGCGCATTTAGCAAGCTCTTTCAACAGGGCTATGTTTGAATTCACTCCGGTACTCTCCTTTAAGTAAGCAAATCAAATCCATAAACTTCATTACAATGATCTGCTCCATCCCAACGTGTGCTTGCCTTAGGAGACGACAAACAGCACTTCACGCCGGGCATGATGGGGCCTTTTCTGGGCGTGGCGCTGGTGCCTCAGACAGAGGTGCGCAACATCATCATCCCCATCTTCCACGACATGATGAACTGGGAGCAGCGCAAGAACGGCAACTTTAAACAGGTGGGTCACTCCAAAGGACAGGGACAGGGTGGCAAGTGTGAGGGCAGGATTTGTCCATTTCTTTCTAGCTGTCTGTCAGTCAGTCTGTCTGATTGTTTTAATGTCCCTTTACACCTGATGCAATTATAAAGATTTCCAGTACTGTAACTATAACAATATTTCCATCCACACTGACAAACGATAATGTAGGTCTGTCTTCATGCAAATTAATTAATGTCTAAAATTCCATGGCTTCTGATTGGCTGTTGTTTAAAGATCACTCTGAAAGTGATCCCCTATGATATCATTGCACATGTCGTTGTCATTGTAGTTGTGGTGTGGATGATGTCATTCATTTTACAGTTATTGGAAATAGTATTTATAAGTTATTGTAATCATTCTTGGTTGAACACCTGTCTAGGGTATGAGAACTC
>JAODXP020000015.1:28125142-28155142 GCA_027497455.2 Sardinella longiceps | reverse complement strand
GATGTTACTCTCATAACTCTCATAACATAAATCTCAGTTAAGGCCAAAGACATGAACCATTAAATTCTCAGTTGGCATGAATCTGCTTCATCATTGACTGATTCATGCCAATCTAGGTCTTTAAAGGAGAAATCCGGTGTGAATAAGTTAATAGTCCTGCTGTTCCATGTATGTACAATGCTGTCTTTAAGAAAATTAATGTGACAATTTGATTCTACATAGACCAAATAGCAAACCAATTACTAATGCTGACTGAATGGGGCACAATGAAATTAAATTGAGAGTAAGTTGTTATGCCCCATTCACTTAGTGTTAGTTGCCGGTTCACTGCTCAGTCTATGTTGTATCATTTCTTTTATTTATTCTTTTCTACCTACAGCACTTGGTGAGTCTGAACAACAGGGCTATAGATTGATTTACACTGGATTTCTCCTTTAAGACTCCAGGGTTTATATTGGGGGGACTTTAGGGTTTGGTCATATTTTCTAATAGTGTTAATTCATGACAGAATTTGACCGAATTGTTTCATTTTTGATATAAGCTGGTTGTTTAGAGGCACTTAGAGTAATTGTGGCTCTGACTGTGTTTTAATGATGTGTCTGGCTGCAGAGTTTGTGGATCGAGCGGACCACTCTGATTCTGTCACGTCCGCTACCTGGAATCTCACGCTGGTTTGAAGTGGAGAGGAGAGAAGTGGTGAGATTCATATACATTCACACACACATACACATACACATACACATTCACATACACATACACATACACATACACATACACATACACTTGCACATACACACAGCTGCTATGTTTGCTTAAAATACATTTGTCAGATGTATACACCAATGAGTCAGCCTTCACCGCCAACTGTTACTAATTATAATAATGTACCATATACTGTACTGTGGCAGACACGGTGCAGACATTTGTGTGATTATTCGTATGTACTGTACATGCATCCATATTGTTATGTGTGTATTTGTGTGGTCTAGGTGGAGGTCAGTCCTTTAGAGAATGCCATATATGTGGTTGAGAACAAGAACCAGGAGCTCCGCACTCTCATCAGTCAGTATCAGCACCGCCATCACAACGGCAACATCAACCTGCTCAGCATGTGTCTGAATGGGGTCGTGGACGCTGCCGTTAATGGAGGAATCGCCCGCTACCAGGAGGTAAGGACACACAAACAACAAACAACAACAACAACAACTAGCCAGACAACCCATTGGAAAACCTTTTCCGCTTGTGCTTGCTGTCCAGAACAATTGAACAAGAACTGATTGATTAGGATGTAGCTACAGCTGCCCATGGTGCTAAAACCCATTTTTTTAATGGCCACTGCATTGGCGTTGCATTAGGGTGTTACAACAACAATCTAATTAGCTAATCAAAGGGGTCAGGGCATTGTTCCGTACCGTCAACAACTACAGCCCTAGTAGAATGGAGAAATAACTATATGTAGGTGAAATGAACTAGGCAACTCCACATGTTCTAATAAGTTAGTAAGTAAACTTTATTTATCTAGCGCATTTTTCGACTCAACAGCCACTGAAAGTGCTTAAGACAGACACAAAGACAAAACACAAGACAAAACAAAACACAGTCAGTCCCTCAGTCCACAGGTAATGAGGCTAAAGATGGTGCAAATGTAAAGCTCAACCAGAAGACAGACGTAACAGTTCTAATACACCTTCAGTTTGTAACCCAAACAGCATTGAGTCATATTATACTATATAGGCAATCACTCCATTAGTTGAACTAGTCTGTATGGGCTTGCATCTCTGCTAGTAGTGCAGAGAATCCGGAGGTATCCCCGGGTACCTTAGAGGAAAAGAATTAGAGCTCCCCCCTTCAGCCACCCAGAGAGAAAAGAATGGGCAGCCATGGCCCATAAATTGAGAGGGAATGTGGTGGCTATATAAAGGTGAGAGCTGGAGAAGAGACTCGCTGGGTTATTTTAGGTCATGAGCAGCAGGCCTCACACTATTCATAGCAATACTATCATTGTAAAGCTGAAAGCGTGGCCTGTAAGCTCCCCAAGCATATCTAAAGGTGTCCTAGATACTGTACATGCTGGGGTGAAGATATCCTAGCATCTCTCCTGAGGATGGGAAGGACTTTCTTGGAAAAAGCCATAACTGATTTCATAATTGAGGTATAAAAAATCAGTTTACTCTAGCTTGAAGTGTGACTGTGTACCTGGGCTTGCATTTGCCTATGCTTGCCTGAAGGCAATTTCTGCATTCTGCGTTAAAAGTCTTGAGTTGTTCAAGTTTACCTGTGGGTGTCCTCATTACCAGATTCTCAGCATTCCAAGCATCAAAAAAGCGGCTATGTGTCCTCTAAGCTTATAAAAGATAGGGATTGAATGATGGCTGTCAGAGTTAGAAATAAAAGTAAAATACTTATGGAACAGAAAATACTTAGGGGAAAGTCTCTCCATCTGTCTTTCCCTGTTTCTCTCTCTCTCTCTCTCTCTCTCTCTCTCTCTCTCTCTCTCTCTCTCTCTCTCTCTCTCTCTCTCTCTCTCTCACTTTCCCTCTCTTCTTTGTTTTGACAGGCTTTCTTTGATAAAGATTTTATCAGTAGCCACCCTGAGGAGGCAGAGAAAATAACTCAGCTGAAGGAACTGATGCAGGAACAGGTGTGTACACAATGCACATGCTGTGCAACCAACCCCCCGCCCACACACACACACACACACACACACACACACACACACACACACACACACACACACACACACACACACACACACACACACACACACACAGTACTTACCCATACTGCGTACAAAAATTTACTAGTACAAGATAGAGTAGACTGGGGGCATTTATGACATGTTCCTTCATTTCCTCTAAGGGTTATCTATCATATTGTATGGGTGATGCACTGTATCTGGGTCACTTACTGAAACTAATGCTGTCTCTGGTTTTTTTTTCCCCTCAGCTACACATTTTAGGTGTGGGGCTGTCACTTCATGACAAGCTGGTGCACCCAGAAATGCGTCCCCTTCACAAAAAGCTGATTGATCAGTTCCATGTGATGAGGAACAGTCTATACCACGTGAGTTAAACCCCAACAACTAAAACATTGATCTAATGAGATCTGTAATTGAGATTACTGTTTGTGCATAATTAAATTCTGTGTGTGTGTGTGTGTGTGTGTGTGTGTGTGTGTGTGTGTGTGTGTGTGTGTGTGTGTGTGTGTGTGTTTGCTCGTTTTTTGTGCAGGGTGTTGCTGCTCTTGATAGGTTAAGTCCTGCTTGCTCAGGGATCCGCAGCATTGTGACACACAGCCCTGAGAGTAGCAGGCTTATTCACAGAAACAGGCAAGTCTGTCTTTCTTTCTTTCTTTCTTTCTTTCTTTCTTTCTTTCTTTCTTTCTTTCTTTCTTTCCCCCTTTCTCACCCTCATTTGAAGTCAAATTCAGGCTTGTTGATCATATCAATCTGTGTGTGTCTGCACTGCAGTCCTCTCCAGGGTTCTCTGCGTCTGACCGGCGAGGTCGGACCTCTGATGGTTCTAACAGATGGGCTGATGGAACACACGGAAGAGACCTCACACATGCAGGTCTGCCTCCCCTACAACACAACCCCTCTCTCTAAAGACACACACACACACACACACACACACACACACACACACACACACACACACACACACACACACACATACACAAACAAACAAACACACACACACACCTAAAACTTTCAAACACATGGATAGCTAAAATCATATCCAGATATGAGAATGACTCTTAGGGCCAGATCTTTGTCAATGCAAGTACGCAACCGCAAGGATGCCATGATGTGGTAAAAAGTGTATGGTGAAAACTTCCCTTGGACGCAGTGACAAGGCATGTGACAACATGGAAGTCAGTGGACCAGCACTGCCTGTGCTGCTCATGCTCATAGGCTTGAGCTTGCAATCATAGTGATGTTTGCATACTTGCATTGACCATAAAACAGCCCTTACACCGTGTCCTAACTGAACGTGATGCGACGGCATAAAGAGTTCCATAACTTTGTTTTCTATTGGAATGTCCTAACTGAATGCTATGCGATGCAACGCGACTAGTCGCATTGCTACGCAACTTTTTAGTCAGTCGTGCAAGTCGCGATTGCTCGGCCAGATTGAATAGAGAATCTAATCGAATAGAACGTCATATTTAACGCATCCTATGTAGACAGTGAAAGTCAATGCTATACGACAAGCCGACAGTCGCTTTCAGTTAGCACACGGTGTTAGTGTGTCTGTATGAAGGGTATCTGATGACAGCTCATGTCTTTGTCTTCCTCCACAGCCGAGCCCCTCTTCCTCAAGTCTCAGTTCCATTCGCTCGTCTTCATCTCAGATCATTAACTCTGCTCCTTCCAGCACCAGAGGTGAGCAGCCGCCCAGCACGCCACCACAGGAACATTCTAGAAGCCATTCTAGAAGCCATACTAGAAGCGCCATTCATAGCAAATTACTGACAGTTCTTCACTGAGACACTAATGAGGAAACACACATCTTCCTGGGGAAAATAATAATAATAATAAAAAAAACAATGTACCCTGACCACTTTTTTTGGTCCCTTATTATTTTATCAGGTGATGTCCCATTGAGATATTAAATGTCTTTTGCAAGGGAGCCCTTTTAATGGTGCTATGTGGCCTTTTTATGGAATTCATTATGTTTTGAGTTGTCCTTAGGGCATAATATTTCATACATGATAGATCCTGATAGGAGAGCTTTTTGGTTTCCATGCTGACTTATTTTTATTTATTTATTTATTTATTTATTTTGGGGGGGGGGGGGGTCACGCTTAGATGTTTCATTGAAGAAATAACACCAAATAGCCTAGTTATATTTGTGTAGTTATGCATTGTTCATGACAGGACTGTGCCATCATTCAAAATGAAAACCATCACGAAACGTGCCATAATTGACATGTTTTTAGACTAGTCCTGGGCCTGTCATTCATGTGGTCTTCTCTTCTGTCTATCCTCCACTCTCTCTGCAAGGCTCGCCCTCCCTACCAGACAAGACCAAGAGCAGCAGAGAGCTGCTGATGCTGCTGCCGCCCCACAGGGAGAGACCCAACAGTGCCAACTACTACAACGCTGCTGCTGAGAACACGCAGGTACAGTACAGTAGGCAGGCTGCACACCTGAGCTGCCTTCACAGTCTTTGATCAGAGGAAAGAATGTTCCGTCTGAACAGCTAAGTTTTGTGTAGCCTGTAGCCATAAAATGTGTAGCCTAGTCTGACCACGATCGATAGACACTTGGGTACGATGGCTACAACCAATCAGAGCAACAAACGAGCCTATTCAAACAACGCTAAGCCCGCCCAATGACTTCCTGTCCTCATAAAGCTGTAATTGGCTAAACATCATGATGTTTGAATACAACCTAGAGCTTTATGATTGGCTAGACTCAACTGATGTCTGAATACAACCTATGACTCATAGCTAGACGTACATGCTGAGTAAATCAATTTGCTATCCAGAATAGTGGAAGAACACCTGTAGGAAAAGCAAGTGTATAGCTCAACATCATTGCTGTATTTCACTGCCCAGGTTGCTGTGTCGCTGTGATGTTGAGCTATATACTTGTTTATTCTACAAGTGTTCTTCCACTATTCTGGATTTGTTCAGACAGTATACTAGTGGTTATACATATTCTACTTAAGTAGGTACTACTACTTAGTAAGTAGAGATCAAGGCTTATTAGGGCATTATTAAGATTATATCAAGAATAAAGGCCTAATTAGTCAAGAACAACAAATTTGTGAATACACGCCTAACAAATGGTTAATGTTGCCTAACACATGCCTTACAAGTCACTAATACAGGGACTACTTAAGTATGTATTAATGGCTAATATGTGAACCTTAAAATAAAGTGTTACCGAAACTTTTTGTAACTGTTCACAAATTTGAATGTGCCACAGCCACTGCAGAGACGACACGTGCACAGAGCAGCAATTAAAACTGGATCAAACTGAAAGTTTATAAATAATAAATTGTGTACTCACTGCACCTGTTCACAGACAAACAACGTTCAGCGTGGCTTACAGCAGCAAGGAAGTCCTTGTAAGCCATGCGGAGATCGTCATACTGGATTCCCTGAGAGAGGTAAGACATGAGACATTCAGTGCATATGTCTTTTTTCCCCCCCGCCCAACTGTGTTATTGACCTGTTACTTCTCTCTCTCTCCCTCCCTCTCTCTCTTTCTCTCACTCCATCTCTCTCTCTCTCTCTCTCTCTCTCTCTCTCTCTCTCTCTCTCTCTCTCTCTCTCTCTCTCTCTCTCTCTCTCTCTCAGGGTTCCCTGTAGCCCCCAGCAGCTGGAGTTTGGACGGGTCCGAGGGCAGAGAACCGAGCCTCAACCTGCAGAACCCTGGGAGTCTGATGGCTCCCATGCTGCCGCCTCGCAACTTCCCACAGGGTGAGAGAGACAGACACACAGACAGATTACAGTTCCCTGCCTTTCCCACATTCACAGGTGTACACTGCAGTGCTCAGGGTATCTGATCTGACTAGCACTACCCTATGGGGCTGTGGGAGGTGTGATTTTGCATGTGTTACTGTGTGCAGTCGTTGTTATGGCATATGCTTGGTTGAGACATCAGAGAGACTCCAGAAGAAATGACTGCAAATGCATGTATAAGGGTTTAGCCACGTGCTTTATATAAAATATTTACCTCTGGGTTTTTGTAGTTGCTTTTGGTTGGAACCAGGCCTGACATTTTCTTTCATTGTTGTTGTTGGAAACTTTAGGAATATTTGATCAAAACGACTACATCTTAGGGCATAATTCATTGTCTTTACATACTGTATGTCACATTTTTATTTTCAGGCCACTTCCTGATGCACTTTGATTCTTTTCAACAACATATGAACGATATTCCCCCAGCTCTACCAATGCGCTCTATTAGAAAGGTAAGATGAATGTTGTAGGTGCTTGTCTAAGTTTTGCAATGCATGATGTTGCAATACATGATACATTTGTAGTCACAGAAACCTACTCATCTCTCGCTTCAGATTCAGATTCAAATTTATTGGCATGAGGGGGTACTCATATTGCCAAAGCAGTCAATAAATCATAAAATAACATCTATAATACAATAATATAATACAATAATATGTGTGTGTGTGTGTGTGTGTGTGTGTGTGTGTGTTTGAGGTGGGTGGATGGGTGGGTGTTACTGTAAGTGTGTGTGTTTGTGCTCATGTGTGTCTCAATAGGTCATTCACTCTCTTTCTCTCCCTCCCTCCCTCTATCTCTCTGTCGTCTCTCAGTCTCCTCTGCATCCCATCCCTGGCTCTCCACCCAGTCCATTGTCAGTGCTGGGAGGCAGTAACTCCACCCTGTCGGGCAGTGCCAGCAGCGGAGTCTCCTCCCTGAGCGAGAGCATCTTCAGCCACTCCGACCCCCCGAGCCGGCCTGAGCAGTTGGAGCCTGTGCCCCACCTGCCAGCCACGCACTACTGGAGCCCAGAGGAGCCCTCCCAGCCCGCCGCCTACCTGCACGTGCACTTCGGCGCCACCGCCGAACACCCGCACTACTCGCACGGGCACACGGGCGGTGAGCCCGACGGCCTGCAGGACCCGTCCTGCTCCGCGCGGCCCCTGTGTCCAGAACTGCCCCACGGCAGTGGTGGCGGCGGCGCTGCCACTTTCCTGCGCCGCTCCGGCGCCCCCACACCGCCCCCGAAGCCATGCATGCGTGTGGTGGGGGCTGCCGGGGTGGTGAGCGATGACGAGTCCACGAGCGGCGTCAGTAGTGGCGGAGGCGGTGGGAGCAGCAGTGCTGGAAGTAGCAGTGGTGGTATCCAGCCTGTGCCGCTTCCCCGCCGGATCTTCCCTCCTCCACACACCCAGCGCGAGCTGCACCGGGCGGCCTGGGAGCAGCGCATCCGCGAGGAGCAGGAGGAGAGCACAGGCTGAGGGGGTTGGAGGAGGAGGGCAGCACTAGCTAGCCGAGTACAGGGATGGAGGCCTGCAGTTTTTTTGATGGCAATCAGAGAGAGTGGGACTTGGTGGAGCGCAGAGCTTTAGGCTACACTACACACACACACACAGCCTGTGCTCAAGAGTGTCAGAGGGGAGTTTCTCAGAAAGGGGGAAATGCAGGCCTGATCGGAGGCTGGGTTAGTTTATAAATATTCTCTGAGAAGCTGCTTTCATTGAATAGCTCTCATCTCCTGCCTCTCCACCATAAATTCTCACAAGACTGTAATAATCACGACCCCCCCCCCCTTCCAGTCCCACCCAGCTCACACTCTGTAGAGATATAGCTCTTGAGCACACAGTTTTTTGTACAGCTAGTCCTTTAGCATGCTTGTTTGTTTTTACACTTGAATGTTTTGTGAAGTGAAACACAAAATAACGCCTGCCTCTTCACTTTGCCCATTTTTTCCTCCTTCCACCACAACTGATTATCAGGGTCAGGCACAGGGTTGACAGGTATGGTTAGATAGCAGCAAGGTGATTAGGTGAATAGGTTTAGAAACGACCATTTTTAGGGAAGAGTTAGGCTTCAAGTGTCGATTTAAAGGGCAAGCGTTTTAAATGACATATCAAATCAGGGAGAGGTTTGTCTCTGGTTTGGTGTTGATATAGGACTGGGACTGAGTTTGTTCACTGATGAAGGGGAGATGGGCTTGGGGAACAGTGTTGGGGGTTCTGTGTGGAATATGGGGGAGTAGGCTACTGTCTGGTGCCAGAGTAGCCAACGCTAAGCTACGGATGCGCACAAACAAAGCGGTGGTCAAAACAACGCGTGATCTGTAGCTGTATTCTAGTGCTCTCACATCACCAACTGTAATTGAGATCTTGTACATGACACCAACCTAATAGAGACAGTTGCTCATCTGCAATCTTCCCAGGAGTCGCACATCCAATTAAGTAATGATGCTACCCCCCCCCCCTTAGCACATCCTGTGCTTTTGGAAGCATGCCATTTCCCTCATTCATATTAGCACCTTTTTTTCTGGACGTGTGATAATGATGTCCAGATTAAAAACACACAAATGTTTGCACAAACTTTCACATTTCCACAAACTGCGTTTTAGAGACTAATTCCACATGTGGTATATATTATACAGACACTGGCAAAGAGCATTTCAAGAAACATATGTTAGCAATATCACTATTCCCCCGGTATGTGGATGTCAATAGAGGACCAGTACTTTGTATGGATTTTAAGAGGACTGTAATAGTTGACATTCTGCATGATAGACTGTGTTTTCCTGCTTAGTTTAGATACGTTTGGGGGTATATAAATTCCCTAAGAGGACAATACACTGTAAGTTATCTGTTCCCTTTGCCAGTCTTAGATTCAACAACTATAGGAATTGTTGGCATTTTCCCAAGTCTCTCATGGGATCCATGTGAAAACTTTCCCGTGTGTGTGTGTGTTTGTGTGTGTGTGCAAATACGTGCCTGTGAACACACAACTGTGTATGTGTGATGGACGTAGAAAAGATGTCAACAGGTGTAAAGGCGCACATGTATATACACACACACACGCACACACACATGGACACACAACTCTAAAATACCAAAACGCCTCCTGGCCTTAAATGCATTCTCATCCAGCTGACACCTCATTATCACCATGATGTCGTCATAGTTGGCCAGCCTGCTTGGATATGCCCATGATAAGATGGTGGTCCATTCTAATGGTCACACTCATATATACACACACACACACTTACACACATCACATATTGATATGAGAAATATTCATCCGTTCTCTCCTGCCTTGTTGAAAGCGCCATGCTTTCTGTCAATGATACTTGTGTTTGGTCCTTCTCAATGTGACGAGAAGTGTAGTTGAAGTGTTGCCTGTGTGAGTACTGTATGCTTGCCCGACCCAATCTCACCCTTCCCTATTGCATTAGAATCATAGGAGAGGCTATTCTAGAAGGTCAGAGTGAGCGGATATACACTCTGGCTTTATGGTTGAGTTTCCCACTGGAGTTCTGGATAATGTCACTTATTCACACACTGATGTGGTTCATGTCCATGAGGTACTGTTGGTGTGAAAGGGTTTTGGTTGGGGGTGGCGGTGGAGGTTAGGGTGGGGTGGGGGGGGTTGGGATTTCCCTCAGATTGAACCATGTTAGTGCGCCTTGCCGTTTTACATAAAGTATTACTCTGTGTTCAGGAGACTCTTATTTTTGTATTTCAGGACACCAGCAAAGGTGTTCAGTGGTTGAACTCTGTGTACGTTATGGAGTGAAAGTTTTTTGAGAGAGGTTTGATAAATCAGAGTGCATTATGGGAAAGGCATGAGCTAAACAAAAAAAAGACAGGAAGGAGGATGTTTCAAGTGACCTCAGAAATGATACCGTCTTTGTTCTGTGTAAATACTCCCAAATGCTGTCAATATCAATGTTTAAAAATGAACAAAATGATTAGAATTGACATAATTAGAACTTCAATAATTTATATACTGGAACATGTGCTATCTTGTACATATTGTGTCTGCATGGATAAACATTGTTCTGAGTCATAATTCAAAAATCTTTTTTATCAATATCTGATACCTCATAATAGCCTGGCAAATCTTTGAACATTTTAGCACAATCTCAATCATGGCTCATGTATATTAAAACAAAATACATTCCAGTTGGGGTTGTAAAGGATTTTTGACATTTATAAAATCCTCTGATTTCATTTATTGACCTTCACCTGGCATTGTGATAGTGTAAAAGCAGTTACCACCCCACCCCACCACCCCTCCCTACACCCCCAAGACCCCTTAAAAATGATCATGCATATCTGGTTACAAACATTTTGGACAAGGCAGTTCTTTCCTTTCACTTGCTGCTGTGAGAAATTCTGTTTTAATTTCTGTTAAATTTTTACAAAAGGCAG
Source organism: Sardinella longiceps (assembly GCA_027497455.2). NCBI lineage: Eukaryota > Metazoa > Chordata > Actinopteri > Clupeiformes > Clupeidae > Sardinella > Sardinella longiceps. The sequence continues at coordinate 28,144,271 of JAODXP020000015.1, read as the reverse complement.
TGGACCTCATCCAATTGTGCACACTCAAATATGTGTATGTGGTGTGGAATTCATAGGTTTCTTCAGAGTAAAATTTGTTCTTGCAAAAATCAAAATAGACTCAGCCCATTCATACGCGAACATGTACTGTCCATTCACAATTATAATTATACAACCTGCTTGTAACTCAGTTATGTTGAATAAAAATGCTACTAAATAGTGCACTATTGTTTCATGTCTGTGTTGTGTTTTTATTTGATCTTTAGCACATTAACTGCTGCCATCCTGTTGGGCTACTCAATATTATCCGTTTAAATCTTTTCTAATCGAATTACGTCTGATATTTAAATGATTATGAAGAGTAAGAGTAAACTTATTGCTTGCAAAAACAGCCTCTGCAAGAAAAAAAAGTCTATTCCCAATTCCCACTAAAACAACCAACAATCCATTGTTTAAATAAAAAGTAAAGAAATACTACACCAAAATGTCTCTGAAATATATAATTTTATTATTAAAAATTTGTACAGTTTTACTTTCAACCTTTTTGTTTATAAAATTCATGGAACTTGTAGAACAAAATATACCACAAGTAGTTACAGTATACACAAGCATACACCTAGCAGTTATCTCCAGTTCTTTCAGATACCCAAAGCCTGGTGATTTTCCCATAGCCATGCGTGATAGTGGTTCAGCTTGTGGTCATCGGGAGTCACCTGAAACAATATGGGTGGGCTAATGTTATAATTAGGGTGAAAGGAGCGCTCTACTCACTATATTGCTACGTCTTTGGGTGCTGGTTCAATTTAGGACATGCATTAAGACGTAAAAAATCGCACTCTCTGCATATCTTTTTGCATATTTATTGGAACATGTCCGCAAGTACGCGTTTCGGCACTAGGCCATCATCATAGGCCAGCTGATGATGGCCTAGTGCCGAAACGCTTACTTGCGGACATGTTCCAATAAATATGCAAAAAGATATACAGAGAGTGCGTTTTTTACGTCTTAACTAATGCTATAATTCCCTCTATCCACTAGATGACACTAAATGGCTGTATGTTGGGCATAGATGTGCTATGATCTACTAGTCTCACCTGTCGCCATTCCTCCACACAAAAGATCCGGTAAGAGTCATTTCCATATTTGCCAATTCCGTGAAGCTCAATAGGATACCGCCATTGCTTGGTGAGGTATTCATCTGATGAAGAAACGGGTTCGAGCATTAACACAGGGTCAGGAGCTGGCAATAATTATAGTATGACCACTAGAAGTCAGTAATGGAAGTAAAAACGTTCCTAATACCTTTTAAGAACATACAAGCTATCTTGTTTGGAAATAAATAAATTCACTGGCACACCAGATGAACTGTTTAGATCTCATGCTTGGAATGTTAAGAGTGCTGTGTTTCACTAAAATCTGTGGGGCTATGAAACTATGGAGCTATGAACTGATTGTTCTCATGTGAAGATAGAACAAGCTCTAAAGTAATCAGGTTCTCATGTCTAGAACCTCACCAGAGAACCGGATGATAGTCTTGGCACGCAGTGTGTTGAGGCCCAGTGGCTGAAGCAGATCAGCTAGAGGTTTCCAGTCACTCTTCCTGGTAATCTCTGCAGTTGGAAAGCGGTCAAAAAACTGCCACAGCACTGGTAATGCCATTTTACCTGCACACACAACACAACGGGTTGAACAAAACAGAAGATACACAGATTAACAATGCAATTTTGTTTGTTTGTGTGCGTGTGTGTGTGTGGAGGGGGGGGGGGGGGGATATGTATGACAATAGAGTCATAAAACGAGTATGTAAGTGTGTAATAACATTAAAAAAACATTCCTTTACCACTGGTCTTATTGAGGAAGATTGTCGCCACCAAGAGCTTCCAAGGATCATGGAATAGGGTTTCCTGTACAAGGTTGAATGGGGAACGAGGAGGGGTCCACTTCTTGAATGCCTTCCGCCTGGGTGGACTCAAAGCTTAACGAAAGAAATGCATATCTTTTCATATTTTATTACATTGATTAATTTACACCCATTAAGATGTTATATTTATGTTTTGTGTGAGGATGCCACAGCTTGGATTATTTATCACACACACACACACAATTCTGTATGAATGTATTCTGTATATGAATGTTGGTACTGAGATGTAAGATGTCTCACAGTCTCTCATAGACTTCCCACTGAAGTAAGGACTTGTCTTGCGTTTTTCCACACTGGGTTCTATGCAGGAACAAAACAGAAACACAGAGGATTTCACAAATCAGTGAAATAATGACACATAAAACAGTATCTTAGACTGACATGTTCTGAAATATTTTAGTTTCTGTAATTCTTAAGTTGTTGGTGTGCAGAGCAAATGCTTACTGTTGGTCCTGGTAGGTGAGAGGCATTCAGATTCTCCGGCGCTCTGTGGCGGAACATGAAGCTTCTTCTCTTCATTAGACTCTGGTGGCCCCTTGCTGATGCACTGCTCACTTTCATTGAGGCTTTCAACCCTTTGTATCTCTCCTGACCCATTCTTCTTCTGCTCATCTACACCTTCCTCCTCTCCTTCACTCTCTGACGGAGACTGCACACACAGGGTAGGGACTAGTGTCTCAGGACCATCAGTCTTTTCTGAGTTTTTAGTCTCTGACGGAGACTGTATACAGAGGGTAGGGACTGATGTCTCAGATCCATCAGCCTTTTCTGACTTTTTACTCTCTGATGGAGACTGCACAGACAGGGTAGGTTTTTCTGATTTTTCTGATTCAAGAAATGAATACTTCCCATTTTCTTCTGGCCTCTTCTCTGCAACTTCCAAGTGATTCCCCTCTGCTTTGACCTCTTGTGTCTGTGGTGGTGATGAACTGTTCAAGTCAGATGAGAAATATTGTGAGGCATCATCACTGACCTCATAGCTTTGCTTTCTTCTATGATTCTTCCTTGATGTCCCTGATGTGGCTAGTTTTCTATCAGTCACTGGTGAAGCGAAGCTGAAATCACTCAGCGCCAGAGGCTCAGTGTCCTCCTGTGAGAGAAGGTACTCTTGCAGAGATGCCTTGGATCGAAAGCGCCTTCCCTGTGGACTACACAATCCAGTTGATGTTAGTTTAGCAACAGAATCATACTGACACTCCCTCCCACCAAAAAAGTGGTAGCCAACATTACAAGAGAACAGTTTTAATCAAAACCACGACTGTACCCTATTTCTACATCAAGCACACAGTAGCACCATAATCCATGGGCCTACTCCCATACCTAATAATGTAAACATCTGTTTTCCCGGCAGTTTTACCCGTCTTGCGCTGTCTCACTTCTCGGGTCCAGCCCGAAGGTAGGCTGATCTCAGCAGTTTTGACTTCAACTTCAGCCATTATAAGACAACGTTATTTAACACACCAAACATCTTTGCCATAATATATCGCATAAGTTTACTATGAATTGAGTGGCCTACTAAAAAACGTCATAGCAAAATGCAGAACGAGCTGCTTGCGTCAATCAGTCAGTCAAGCAAAGCAAATCCCCGAATGCAAGATGAGATCTCTGCATTTCAACATTGTAAAAGCAGGCTTTCACGATTTGTACAATTAATAGCTGGTGTTGCATCAGTTGAATCCGATAAGCATGCACCCATAAATGTAAGGAAGTTTGTGTACGGACATATCAATAAATTGAATGGATTGACACTGTACAACATCAACAATCCACTACAGCTCTCCACAACTTCCTGTGCATGGGCGACGGATGCTTCTTAACGCGCATGCTCCTTCGCTGTCATGTAAACAAGCCAATCGGCTCGCTAGCTAATTTAGCTCCATCCTTTGCATCAGTAGAAGTAGGCTACTTTTCTACCTTTATAACCTTTTCTTAGTACGGATTATTTGAACCAAGACCATGAGAGCGGTGCCAACGTGGATCGATAAAGTGCACGATCGTGACAAGGTGGAACAATGGTATGAAACACAGTATTTCAGTATGGGATGCCTTGTGCTAAGTCGGCTAACTGAAAGCTGGATAGCAACGGTGGTTACCATGTAAACTATCAGAGGATTTGTCGATTGGAAGCTAACTTCAAGATAGCATATAAGTGCAATAAACCAACAAGATGTTTTAATATGAATATAAACTTGATTCTTGCCAACTTAGTGTCTCTACCTGCTTCCTAGCATATGACATTTAGGACTTGATTCTCTTTTAAAGCTCTTGTTATCTATTACTAATGGAAGATGACCAATATTATTGATAGCTACGTTAGCTGTAAAATTACTTGTTGGTTACAGTAGGTATCAGATAGCACACTCTAAGGATACTTTAGGTAGAAAATCAGCATCTGATCTTACTGTTGAATAATATAGATAAATGAAAACTACAGTAATACATATTTCTGGTAGCTTTAGGTGACGTTAACATGTTAGGCCTACTGAAGAGTTCATATTAGACTGTCCTGCTTTTAACAACACATGTTTACAACATATTTCTCTCTTCCCCAGCATTTATGACATTGCCTTTAAACCAGATGGCACTCAGCTCATTGTAGCGGCAGGAAACCGAGTGCTGGTTAGTGAAGCTCATCATTCTGAGTTGATCATATCACACGACTGAGAAATTCATAAATGCTTCTACATACTAACACCAGGGCTATGTTTCAGGTTTATGACACATCTGATGGGACCTTAATACAGCCTCTTAAAGGGCACAAAGATACTGTTTACTGTGTGGCCTATGCTAAAGATGGTGAGTATTTCATTTCAAGGAAGGTATTTGACTGTAAAAGGTAGATGATCTCTGTTCTCTCATTAACCCCTCTTCATTTTTTTAGGAAAGCGATTTGCTTCAGGTTCTGCGGACAAGAGCATCATCATCTGGACATCAAAACTGGAGGGAATTCTAAAATATACGTAAGCCTCTTAGACCTAGATGTAGTGAAGTGTACATTTAAATAAATATTCTGTTTCATTTTTAATCTGACAAGCACTATAGATTTGAACTGGACACACTGATTGTTGTCACAGTGGACCCCCTAGCCATTAGGATTTAATTATTTTGTCTTTTCTAAATGTATGACTATGTTAAAAAATATATATATATATATATATATATATATATATATATAGAGAGAGAGAGAGAGAGAGAGAGAGAGAGAGAGAGAGAGAGAGAGAGAGAGACAGTTACAGTACTTTTGATGGCCTTTAACCATTCCTTCACTTTAAAATTATGCATTGTAGATGGCAGACCCAGGCATCAGTATGATTGAATCTGAGTGTGAACCTTGTTAAGGTGTCTGAATTATTTTGCTTTGCCTTCTCTTTTGCTTTATAATCCCACAGGCACAATGACTCCATTCAGTGTGTGGCATACAATCCTGTCACCCATCAATTGGCCTCTTGTTCCTCAGGAGATTTTGGTGAGCAGAACCATGTAGGCTACTGGATGAGTAGAGCTGTGTAGAGATCAGTCAAATAACTTCCCAATGCATCAATCCAATCGTCCTTTATAAGAGAGAAAAGCAATAAAAACAAAATCAAGCAAGGCTTGTTAACGCCTTTATGTGTTCATTTTAAATTTGCTCACTTCATACATGTGGCAATTTGATCTTTCTTGGATTAGCAGGAGCAGAATTTGTAAAATGGTAATACATGAGAATGTATGTTTTTTCTCTTGAATTCTTTGTGAAGTGTTTTTTTTTTCTTTTCTTGCAGGTTTGTGGTCTCCAGAGCAAAAGTCGGTGTCCAAACACAAAGTCAGCAGCAAAATCACATGCTGTGGGTGAGTGTCATGTTGCATAAAAGCATTACAAGTATTTCACAATTGCTAAAACACATTTCCTGAAACCTCCTCTCATTTTCTCAAAACTCTAAACACAACTCCTACTTTTCAAACAAGATTCACAAAACCCTTGATTTTTCTTGCAAAATGATCTGAAACACCTCAAAACTGTTGAAACTGTTATCACCTCAAAAGTGTTCTCAGGCCACTCAAAACCTTTAACACCTCATAGCAGTCATTAGACACTACGAGCGTTTCTCAAAGTCGAGGAAGCATGCTTGGAAGGCTGCTTTTCGAGCATTCCACGTCATTATCAGTCGCCAAGTACTGTTCCAAAGTCAAGCATCCTTCTAAATTCTAGCGAGGACAGAGGCCTTTGTTCATAGATTTTTCAAGGATGCACTGATGGATCCTCGTTTTTGGAGTGTACGGCTTCCAAGGCTAGTGTGCTACCTAGGAAGCATGCTCGACTTTGAGAAACGCTATACATGACAAAATTAATAACACAGCACTCAGGATATGTAACTCCAGAGATGGAATACTTATTATTTGTAAAGCAGTAAATGCAAAATTTGACAACAAAATATTCAAAATGAATGCCTTTATATAAATTCTTGATCCAAATATGACTTCACATAGAGAAATACTGTATACTGAAAGCCACTTCATACAGTAACAACTTGGTGACAATCACATTTGCTTGATTTTCATTGTGGCATTTCTGTACTGTGTCATTACTCTATTTGATCACCTTTTACACACTCCAATTCTGCTTTCCATACAGTATTTCTAGAAAAACGCTTCTTTGTGGCAATCAACCTGTTTCAACTCTCAACTGGGTTACCTTGATTGTGACATAGATGAAAGTGTTATCAATGTTGAATGGTGGTGTTTATAGAGTGACATCTGCACTTTAATTGTGTTAATCTTCTGCCTTGTTTGGTTAGTAATAAAAGTAAGAAGTGCATTATTATGCAAAATGTGCTTTATAGTATGAAATGTGTTTAGAGTTTTGCAAAAAGAGTGAAAGAGTTTTGCCAAATGTGCCTTTATAGGTGAAAGTAGTCTATGGTTTAGCCAAAAGGGAGATTTATTCAATAAGTGTGTTCAGGCATTTGAAAATCTAATTCAAGGAACAGGGTTTAGTGTTTTAGCAATCGAGAAAAACTGTAACTCTGGAAGGTCTTAAAAAAAGGTCTTTTAGCTATTTTTGTGAGTTTTTAATGAATAGGAATCATGTCTTGTTATTTTTCATGGTTCAAAATGAAGAGAGTACAAGATTTATAAATATGTAATTAATTGCATTCATCAAATTCATGTAGCTGTATCCATCTTAGTGGGTTATACTTCTTCTTGTCATATTTTCATCTTGTGCTCATACTGTTAATATGTCCACCAACTTAGAGCAGCATATTCCAAGTTGACACAGACAAATCTTTCCTTATTATTTGTCCTTTAATGAATTCCCATTTATTGTACTATGTGTATGTCTGTTAGTGTGTGTGTGTGTGTGTGTGTGTGTGTGTGTGTGTGTGTGTGTGTGTGTGTGTGTGTGTGTGTGCGTGTGTGTAGCTGGACAAATGATGGGCAGTACCTGGCTCTAGGCATGATGAATGGGGTTGTGAGCATCCGCAACAAGAACGGAGAGGAGAAAGTGAAGATTGAAAGACCAGGTGGATCCTCCTCCCCTATCTGGTCCATAGCCTGGAACCCCTCAAAGTATGACACTGCATTTCTTTAAAGTCTTCACACAGCCTCTCCTCTGTGACATGCTCACTGTATCCCATCCATTTGAGTCACTGTTTAAGTGTAAACACATATAGGACACACACACACACACACACACACACACACACACACACACACACACACACACACACACACATACACACAAGTGCTCATGTTGTAACATCTGAACTAGCCTAGTAGTCATGACATTGGTAAGTCACTAATGTGTGAGGGGGAGAGTCAAGGGGGAGATTCCTGGAGAGGGGATAGTATATCAGCTCGTGGGAATGGCGGGGGCAGACTTCAGGAAATGCCAAAAACAACAACACAGCACAGATGATAAGTAGAGTGCAGTGTAGTGTGTGTTAATGGCCACTAGGGGGAACTGTTTAACCACAGATACCACCTTGAGTCCCAGGCCGGTGAGATTCCTCCCACAAAAGATAAGACACAGGTTTTTATAGTGTTACATGAACTCCGTGAAGAAAAAATCGATAAGTTAGGAATGTTGATATGAAGTCAGGCTTTAGCACAGGTAGTAGTTGTCAGCTGGGTCCCCCGGCAGTGACTGGAGAACGTGGATGGCCTTCACCAACTGGGATGAGGCGGACCCCGAGACGGTAGAGGAGGGAAGCTGCCTGTCGGAGGAAGAGCTGGAGGCCCTGGGCCTCCTGCTGGAGGACAGGGGAGACAGCAGGAGGCTGCACAGGCCAGGCAGCTACAGGGAGGCAGGCAGTGGGGCAGAGGAGGGACAGGCAGAGAGAGCAGGGCCAGAGGCAGAGGCAGATGAGGAGCTGCTGCTGCAAGAGGTGGACAGCAGTGGATCATTCAGGTACAGTAGACTCAGCATGAGCACCACAGTACAAAAAATATGTATAAAATACATTTATATATATATATATATATATATATATATATATATATATATATATATATGGGCAATTCCACGAAAAAGTAAACCTCAACTTAAAACTTTAAGTCTCACCTACATGGACATACAAATTCTTTTCAGAAAACTTCCAATACAAAAAAGTATTGTCTCAATGTAAATATTCAACTGAGCAAGTTTCTGAAAGGTTATCTGTTTGTTAAAATTTTTACCCTATTCAGCTATAATGTAAGTCTATGGAGGGGCTTATAATGGGCATAAGTGGGTGATAACACACACAAAGCTGCAATACTATCAGTTATTTTTCATTGTTATATTACTATTTCTCTTGTTACAGGTTAAAATCCACCGTTCACAATTGTTTTGTATCGTTTTGGAGGGTTTTTCCAGACGTCACGTCCATAACGTCACATCCATAACGCCATGTCTCCCAATGAAAACCAACTTTTTTTACATTTACAGGGTTCCCACGGGTCAGGGAATTTCTGGAATATCAGGGAATTTCAGTAAGAGCTGTTCCAGACAGGGAAAGTCAGGGAATTTGATCATTTTGCAGGCAAAGGCAGGGAATTTCAGGGGAATTTGTTAGTGTCTTTCTCTGCACCCTCATTTCTCAGTTTCTTTCCTTTTGTTACCCAAAACCCCTCCCGCTCTAAAAAAAAAAAAAAAAAAGGTGAAACATTGCAATGACCCATGTGAGGCTGTGAGCTCATTTTACCTTGGCTAAGGGGATTTGTCCGGGACGATCCCCTTAGTCGATCCCCTTAGTCGTGATAAAACAAATATAAGTCACAGATTAGGCCTATAATGTGTTATTGGGCTTCTAAAACTGTTAACACATTAACCTGGAATGATTTCATTAAAGGAGGACAAAATGATAAATCAATATAGCATATAGATAATTTCTTTTAATTTGATTAAAAGAAATACATGATCATAAGATAAGAGTGATTTTGCATAGACAGGGTTTAAATCAGGCCTGGGCAAACTAAGGCCCGGCTATTTAATCCGGCCCGCGGAGCCTTCCCAAAGTAGAATAATTTATCTTTTAGCCAAGTAGACTTAGATTATAGGCCTAAATTATTAAATTTGTTGTAGTCATGAAATACAAATCCCCCCTTTTAACCCTGTATGTTAACATGTCCTCTGAAGAAAGTGAGGCTACTGGTTTGAGACTTGCCAATTTACCGGCATGAAGCAGTTGACGGTTAACACCCCGGCCCATTAGTGAAAATCTAAACGGCAATGTGGCCATTCGGCCAAAATAATTGCCCACCCCTGGTTTAAATTCTAATTTTAACATTACAAATTGTCCGACACGCAACAAACAAAATCATGTCAAAAAGCTTGCCACCTAAGATGGACAGTATGGTGCACTTTGGCAGAGGACGCACAGGCCTTTCAGGCCTTTGGCAGAGGACGCACAGGCCTATTTGATAGTCCAAACATCTGAACATTAACATGCTGGTACATCCCAACATGAATCTTGACTCATTACGATTCCGTTCTTTTCTCTTTAAAACTATGTTGAAATTGCATGTTCCATCAGCCCATTTTTTCAAATTTTCTCGGGGTGATACCCCCAATGCCCTGCAGAAAAATTACTTCTGGGCTAGATCGCTGAATGTTTTGCATTGCTAGTGTGTTTGAAGCCTTTTCTAAAATCTAAATTTTGTAAATAGTAGGCTATGCCTACATTTCTGCTCAGAGCATAGCTTGCTTGGGTACAGATCCTTAAAAAATTAAGCAAAAACGTACCTATTGAACTTTGGCGATTCATGTCAGCTAAGTGTTAGGAGGTAGATTACATTCAAGGGACGACATCAGGATTGGTTAGACCATTTAAAATGACCTTTCCTGCTCAGCGTCCAATAATGTTATTAAAAATTTCATTAACGGGGCGGTCATGGAAATTTAGCTTTTTGGTCAGGGAAGGTCATGGAAAAGTCAGGGAATTTTATGTCTAATGTAGAGTGGGAATCCTGCATTTACATTTGAAATTAAGTCTTTCTCTGTCTTTACTGAGGTGTCCTGTTTGGTATGAATGTAGTAATATTTACATTTCTCTAGAAATTTCACACACTTCACAGCAAAAACTACGCTCTCTCAAAAGTTTGTCCGTTTTTCGTCACGTCCATAACGCAAATTGAAAGGCTCATATTCTTATGATGCAAATCATGATATTACTTTTTTCTGTTTGCCTGTATTCAGCCATGGAGTTTGCAGAAGAATATGAAAAAAAATTGTGAAATACTGCTAGGTTTGCGGAGGTTATGTGGCCTTTTGTCCATCAATAATGCACGAAAATGTCACGTCCATAACGCTGGAATTGCCCATATATATATATATAATATATTTAAATATATATATATATATATTTATGATTTCACGTTATGGTAAGAAAAACTTTACTTGGATATGTCTGAAATTAATTAATTAAATGTGGAAATATTTGTTTACTTTTAGTAGTTTTAGTACCAGATACTTTAAAAAAAATAGTAGTAGTTGATAGTGGCAGTAATCCACTGAATCTAGTGGTAAACTGACACAAAAAGAACAGCTCTCACTTCTCTCTTACCCCTTACATTGCTTCCAGTCACAATACCACATCAAAGCTACCGTAACTTTGGTGTCAGCAATTTCTGCGGTACTTAACTGTTTTTTTTAAAGTCATAATCCAAACAGATCCCCTCCCGTTCTTCATGTTTGCCCTCCAAACAATTGCATTTATTTCTGGCTTTACCTGGGTACATGATTGACAGCTCAAGCTTTCTCCCGATTGGTTGGACATATTCTTACTCTATCTGTACGTGGAGAAGTATATTTTTTCCACCTCCAGATGCTTAGCCCTTGGCAGTCATGAACCGTGTCTCCCCTGAGCTTTGGGGGTCAGGGAAATGTGTTGAGTTTGTCATGTTTCACACAAATGGGATTACCAAACCTGTTATGTAGTGCAGCATAGTGAAGATTGACCTCAGGCACGTTTTTATTATTATTTTGAGAATATTCAGAGGTATGGAGAAAAGTAACATTGTTATAAATTATTCATTCATTCATCCACTCAGCACTTGATCTCATTCGCTGGAAGCAATTTTGTTATCGTGGACTGAATTATCCATCCTTATGCTGTAGAAATTTGTGAATTTGTTAGTGTAAGCATTTTGTCAGACGTGATCTTTCCATATTGTAAACTTTCTAAAAGATATCTTTTTGTGATTGTCACAGGGATGAACACAATGATATTTTGGCGGTGGCGGACTGGGGCCAGAGACTCTCATTCTATCAACTCAGTGGCAAGCAGGTCAGTGTTCACATCTCCCACATTTTTATGACTCTTCATCATAAACCTCAGAAGTATTTGAAATAATGACTCTCAGTGCTGATATTGCCAATGAGCTGAATCATTTGAAAGCCTTAATAATGATCTAATGGAAACTCTTAATTTGTTGATTAATGGGCCTTCCTATAAGAGAGATAGGTTGAACTACAAGTTCAACTTCCAGATGACTTCAGAGCATGGAATTCTGTCTTGCTTTCACCCAGATCATCATTGACCCATGTAGTTGTCATAGCAATAGCAAAAAAAAAAAAAAAAAAGCAACACAAACACATCGTTACAGGAAAAGAATGGGGAAAGGGGGTTGAGGTAGCAAAGGGCTGTGAAACCACGTCAGACATTTCAGAAATCCCTGCTGGTTAGGCTTACTGCTGGTGAGGAGCCTGTTCTGAGCTCTCTCCATCTCTCTCTCTCTCTCCCTCTCTCTCTCTTGCCCCCCAGGGGTTCATGGGAGATGTAGTAATTACATGGGTAAATATGCAGCTCATTAGGATTCCGTGGAAAGCCTAGGCCCCGTGCTTACCCACCCACTCCCCACCCCCCCACTCCCCTCTCTCTCTCTGCCCCCCCATCCTCACACTCCAGACGGTTTTCATTAGTGTTCGGCTCTATGAATAGTGTCTGCGAAAAAAAAGCCCCCCCTGAAAAAAAAGAAAAGAAAAGAAAAAAAAAAAAGATTGTTGTCCGAAGTGGTTGTGTTTCGGGGTGGGGGTACTGTCAGCCATAGCTGTGCTCCATTGAGGAGAAACAGATGCACCGGTGGCCAGCTCCAACAGAAGAGTTGTGCAAACACAGTTGGAGTGTCTGCACAATGGAGCCCATTTAGAGAGCAATGATCTCCTCTCTTGATTCTTTCACCTCTCTGTCTTCTGGCCCGGCACTCCAGGGACAGTTAAATGGATGCTTTACGGCTTTGATCTGAGGCGGGCTTGTCTCCAGACAGGACCCAGAGCACCAGATTTGCGTCCTCCTCCCCTTCGCCCATCTCATCCGCCTGCTTTGCTGCTTTACTTTGGCCTCGGCCTCTAAAGCACGTCTCCTAACTGGGCTGCCCTCTGCTCCCTCTCGCTCTCCTCTCCTCTCCTCTCAGATACAGTAATGGGCCTTAGGCTGGGGCTTGTCTCGCTCGCTCTTCTCTCTGTTTTAGTTTCCACGGTCTCTCTCTCTCTCTCTCTCTCTCTCTCTACCATCCCCCCACCCCCCCTCTTCCTCTCTCTCTCTCTCTCTCTCTCTCTCTCTCTCTCTCTCTCTCTCTCTCTCTCTCTCTCTCTCTCTCTCTCTCTCTCTCTCTCTCTCTCTCTCTCTCTCTCTCTCTCTCTCTCTCTCTCTCTCTCTCTCTCTCTCTCTCTCTCTCTCTCTCTCTCTCTCTCTCTTTCTGTCCCTACCTCTCTCTCACACACACTCTCTCTCTCATCCCTTCCCTCAGATAGGGAAGGACCGGCTCCTGAACTATGACCCCTGCTGCGTCAGCTACTTCTCCAAGGGCGAGTACATCGTAATGGGAGGCTCCGACAAGCAGGCCTCGCTCTACACCAAAGATGGCGTGCGCCTGGGGCCCATCAGCGAGCAGAACTCTTGGGTGTGGACCTGCCGCGTCAAGCCTGACTCCAACTATGTGGTGCGTACAGTACCGACCAACAGAACCACACACACACACACACACACACACAGACACTCACAGACGTTTGGCTTGCGGTGTGACTTTAGGCTGATTAGCAAATCCAGATTGGAATCGATTATTTATTCACTGAAGCTCCACTCCCACTCACACGCCTGCCTTTGTGTTTGTTATAGCATGCGGTTACTTTTTTTTTTTTTTTGAAGTGGTCTCACACCTCAACCGTCACGTTATTTACACCTCTCGTCTCAACCTCGGGAAGTGAGGCAGGATCCAGATGCCCATCCCCTATAAATAGCAACAGAAATGTCAGAGACTCTTAGAGTTGGTTTAGGGGGGGGAAGTACTGTATGTCTGGGTGAGATGTTTTGCACTGTTGCAAAATCAGCGCTGAATATGGGGTGGCAAGCTGTGAAAGGGAAAGCAAAGGAGGATATAAAGATTCGAGAGATAGATAAAGAGAGAGAGAGAGAGAGAGAGAGAGAGAGAGAATAGAAAAAGAGAGAGGGAGACTGTGTGAAACAGGAGGTGCTTGACGCTGACGGAGCCCACGGGCGAAGTGAGAGACTCTCCCTTCTTGAGTCGGATAATCAGCCTGTTGAGGGCAGCGTGTTGGCTTGTGTTAGCTTAAGATATTAAAATGCTTTAGATAATAAATACAGTGATGTTTGTGTTGAAATGTCCTTTGGAGAGTTTGGGGATAGGGGAACTCAGGAGAAGCTGGTGTTGTTTTTTATTTTATAAAACAACACAAAGGAAAAGTTTGCCTGTATTTAAGGTGTCCTTTTATCAGGCAATTAGTTTTGGTGTTATTTTCAAATTAAGTTGGATAGTAGATGGTTATTTGAAGGACGGAGAAACACTTGTATTGTTAGTAACGGCATTGATGAGGTAGGTCAAGAAACAAGTAGCTTTTACTTAGCTCTAACTCGCATGGTGGGAGATATGTTGAGCGTATTTTGTGTGTGTAGGTGGTTGGTTGTCAGGACGGCACCATTGCCTTCTTCCAGCTGATCTTCAGCACAGTCCATGGCCTCTACAAGGACCGCTATGCCTACAGAGACAGCATGACGGACGTCATTGTTCAGCACCTCATCACTGAGCAGAAAGGTATAGAAATATAGAAAGGACCCACTAGTCCGCCATACCCATGCATTTGTGCTCTCTTCACAGAAGGCATCAGATATAACTCCCTCCTCCTCTCTCTTCCTCTCTCCCTCTCTCTCTCTCTATCTTCCCACCTCTTTTTTTTCCTTTCCGTTCCTGTCTCTATTTTGCTTTTTCTCTCTTTCTCTCCCTCTTCCTCTCTTTCCACTATCTCTCTCTGTCTCTCCCCCCTCTCTCTCTCTCTCTCTCTCTCTCTCTCTCTCTCTCTCTCTCTCTCTCTCTCTCTCTCTCTCTCTTTCTCTCGTTCTTAACCAGTGAGGATAAAATGTCGAGAGCTGGTGAAGAAGATCGCCATCTATAGGAACCGTCTGGCCATCCAGCTCCCAGAGAAGATCCTCATCTACGAGTGCTACACAGACGACTCGTCCGACATGCACTACCGCGTCAAGGAAAAGATCAGCCGGCGCTTCGAGTGCAACTTACTGGTGGTGTGCTCCCGCCACATCATCCTCTGCCAGGTCAGACCCCACCCCTTCCCCCCGTCCCAGCACAGCAAAGCAATCTATAGGCCCTTTTCCACTGGACCATTTAGTACCTACTCAGATCTACTCGGTTCTAGTCGCCTATTTTGTGTTTCCACTTGAAGTTGTACCTGGTACTATCTTCTGTACCTGCTTTGGCCAGGTCTCAACTGGTCAGACACTCTCTGAGAGGACTGGTACAGGTTGCATCGGCTCACATGCACGACTTATACTACAAGAGTATAGTACACTGCAACAGCACAGCAATCACACAGCACAGCACACTACAAAACAGTACTACACAACACAGTACAGTACAGCACAGCATACTACAACACTGCACTACACAGAGCTGTGCACAACACAGCACAGCAACATACAGCACAGAACAGAAGAGCACTGCACTGCTCAGCACCCTCTCTCAGAAGACAGAGTGCCGAGTGCGGAGTACTGTAGGCTTTGCTTAATGTGCTGTCTTTCAGCTTATCCGTTGTCTTTGGCTGCCTGCGTCCAAGAAAACATAACTATCCAATATGAATAGCCATACAAATCACAGAAAAGCTAAAGCATATTTTGGGAAGCTTACCAAAGCCATAGTGAAGATCATCACGTCACTGCCATATGCACACGCACCATATGCACACCACACTCAGAAACACAATCACACATACACACACACACACACACACACACACACACACACACACACACACACACACACACAGACACACACACAGACACACACACACAGACACAACACACAGACACACACACACATACACACACACATACACACACACACACACACACACACACACACACACACACACACACACACACACACACACACATCTGTGGCTTTCCTGATAGACAGTTTTAGATGGTGTGCTTTTGTGTAAGTGTGGATTTCCTTAAAACATGTTTAACACTGTGCTGAGCTCTCTATAAATCTCTCTCCTGAATGGCAGATGTTTTGTGTTTCCTCCACAAGCGAAGGTCTGTCCCGCCTGGTTCCCATCATCTCGCACCACGCTGGGTTTTTCTGTGTGTGTGTGTGTGTGTGTGTGTGTGTGTGTGTGTGTGTGTGTGTGTGTGTGTGTGTTTATGAGTGCATATATGATTGTGTGTGTACATGTGTGCTCCAATATAATGACTGCTAGCGAGAGGTGATTTTGCCGAAGGCGTTTTTGTGGTCATTGCCTGCTGAATGTGTTGCAAATACACAAACTAGATTTCTGAACAGGATCTATCGTCTGACCACAAATCACCTCTCCACACATCAGCAGTGAACTGTGCCTCAACTCTCGTCAGACCCAATCAGGCCTTCATGCACTTTTCCAGTCTTATCTGTGACGTGTGTGTGTGTGTGTGTGTGTGTGTGTGTGTGTGTGTGTGTGTGTGTGTGTGGGTGTGTGTGTGTGTGTGTGTGTCTGTGTTTGTGCACTAACGAGTGGGTGCCTGTGTGCGTGTGTGTGTGTGTGTGTGTGTGTGTGTGTGTGTGTGTGTGTGTGTGTGTGCACTAATGAGTGTGTATGTGTGTGTGTATGCACTAATGAGTGTGTGTGGTTTTTTTGTGTGTGTTGTCATGGGGTCAATGCAGGAGAAGAGGCTCCAGTGTCTTTCCTTCACCAACGTCAAAGAGAGGGAGTGGCTGATGGAGTCTCTGATTCGCTACATCAAAGTGATTGGCGGCCCACCAGGGAGGGAGGGGCTTCTAGTAGGCCTGAAGAATGGTTCTGTGAGTCACACACACACCAAACACGGCTTTTTAAGCCTTCACCACCAACAGTGAAACGCCTCTGTTCTGTTCCATACTCAACATGCTGAACTTTTCAGATGATTTCAATGAAAAATTGATGGTTATGGAACCTGGGATTGTAGTTCAAAGGTGGCATAAAAATATATATTTATTTATTCTTTGTCTTTGGAAGCTCTTCTGTGAAGTTATGCACTCTACACTGTTCTATTGATGAAGCATTCTTCGTTCTGTTGAAAATGGATTAAAAAGTGGGCTGGTTCCCCGCAGAAAGAAGAACTGATGTTCAGGGAATTTGGAACATTCAAACCCATTTCTCTGTTGGTGGAAAATCATCTCCACATGAACTCCACACATTGCTCACCCCTTTCTCTCAGCATCATGGATCATACACCGACATCTGCTGACAACATTACATACCTATAATGACACGGCATTATGGAGTAATTTATGATATCATGCAGACATAAAATTATTACCATGGTAGTTATGATTCTATTCATTCATTCATTCATTCATTCATTCATTCATTCATTCATGTCATGATGTCATTTTTGGCACATTGCTTAGAAATGCACATCTCACCCTAACTAACGTTGCTGTGCCAGATACACACGGCCATACAAAATTAGTCACTGAATGTGACAGCGGGAGAGAGCAGTCATTTTTTTTCCTCCCCACTTTGCAAACTCAGTTGCCCTACTTATCAGAGTTTTTTTTTTTTCTTTTTTCTTTTCTCGCTGAAAAGCTGACTTGTGCATGTGGTACTTCTGTGTGTGTGTGTGTGTGTGTGTGTGTGTGTGTGTGTGTGTGTGTGTGTGTGTGTGTGTGTGTGTGTGTGTAGATCCTGAAGATCTTCGTGGACAACCCGTTCGCCATCACGCTGCTGAAGCAGAGCACGTCCGTGCGCTGCCTAGACATGAGTGCCTCGCGCAGCAAACTAGCCGTGGTGGATGAACACAACACCTGCCTGGTCTACGACATCCACACCAAAGAACTACTCTTCCAGGTCAGGACTATACACACACACACACACACACACACACACACACACACACACACACACACACACACACACACACACACTCACTCTCACACACACACACACACACACACACACACACACACACACACACACACGTGGACTAGTGAGGCAGAAGCCAGGTCACTCCCCTATGCAATGAAGACCGTATTTCTGTTGGGTAAAAATATGCAAAAAATGACTGACACACCCACTGTAAAATGACACACATGTTGTTGTGGGGAAAAAATGGCCTCAGATATCGTCTGAATTAAGCATTAAAATCAACCAGGCCTGACTGCTCCATAAAATCACATTCTACTATTTTGCCCACTGTACTAAATACAATGGAAATCTATGTAAAGCTGCGGTCAAGATGACTCGAAACTAAAATATCCCATGAAAACGTCAACCTCTTATGTTGCAATGCATTTTCCTCCTTCTTAAGAAATCAGTTGCTAGAAATAAGAAATAAGTCTTTATTGTATTCATGATTTGCATCATTAATTAGATAGTATATGAATTATCCATGAGCTCAAGGTCTCATGTGAATTTCCCTGCAGCTGGATGTTGTCAAATATTCATGTTGTCAAACTGGTCATTGTGCTAGTGATGTTGTTTGCTGTCAGCAGGCCTGCTGCTGCTGCTGCCTTTAACTTTTTTGGGTGGAATTGTTATAGACTTCTCGTGGATCACTTTCAGGGCAATTAGCATGCTGTGTGTTCTACTCCGCGTTGAATTGGTAGAGCATAGCGCTTGTCTAACTCCACGTGTGACGTCTCTCTTTCTCTCCCTGTCATTCTCTCCATCATCATTCCTTCTCTCTCTCTCTCTCTCTCTCTCTCTCTCTCTCTCTCTCTCTCTCTCTCTCTCTCTCTCTCTCTCTCTCTGTGTTCTGTGTGTTCTGTCTCATGTGTAGGAGCCCAATGCAAACAGCGTAGCTTGGAACACCCAGTGCGAGGACATGCTGTGTTTCTCGGGGAACGGCTACCTCAACATCAAGGCCAGTAACTTCCCTGTGCACCAGCAGAAGCTGCAGGGCTTTGTGGTGGGCTACAACGGCTCCAAGATCTTCTGCCTGCACGTCTACTCCATGGCAGCCGTGGAAGTACCCCAGGTGTGTGTGTGTGTGTATGTGTGTGTGTGTGTGTGTGTGTGTGTGTGTGTAAGAGACAATGTGCATGTGAGTGTGTGTGTCTGCATGTGTGAGAATGTGCATACTCTGTTGTTTGTGTGAGCGTGTGTGTGTGTGTGTGTGTGTGTGTGTGTGTGTGTGTGTGTGTGTGTGTGTGTGTGTTTGTGAATCAGTATTACTTTTTTTTTCTTCTCTGCTACTCCATCTTCAGCTCAGGGTTCTTGACAGATATAATGTAGCCCCTCAGCTTGGTTGACAACAGTGACTGATAGCCACCTGCTCCCTGTCC
>JAODXP020000015.1:28117642-28122642 GCA_027497455.2 Sardinella longiceps | reverse complement strand
AGAGACAGACACACAGAGAGACAAGACAGACAGACAGATAGAGAGACAGACAGACTGATAGACAGACAGACAGACAGACAGACAGAAAGATGCTGTGTGACTGTCTCTCTCTCTCCTCCTGCTTGTCTCTCCTGCTTGTGTGCTGCATGCAGTTGCTGGCAGTCTGGTGCTGGTGGTTGGGGGTTAATATTCCCGTAATTACATCAGATGTGCTGCCTGCCTCGGTGTGTTTACTCTCCGTGCCTCCACTGTTTTGCTCTCTCTCTGGAGTGGGACGCTCTGGCGCTGCGTACTGATTCACACAAGCCCTCCAAAGGGAGCAATCAAGCTGTCTTTCAAAGTTAAGAGAGAGGGCGCTTGATTTGTGCCGCACGGCACTATTAGCGGGCTTTGATATTTTTAACGCCTTCAGACTTGAGCTAATGCGAGTAGATGAGGCTCTTTCTGCAAATGAATGGTGAGCGTCTATATGCACACACACACACATGCAGATGCAAACACACACACACAAACACACACACACACACACATACTTTGTGCGCGCTTGGTATTTTCCCTTTTATTGTTTAGCTTGCTAGCTACTTATGAGCTCTTGAGGGCATATTGACAG
Source organism: Sardinella longiceps (assembly GCA_027497455.2). Taxonomy (NCBI): domain Eukaryota; kingdom Metazoa; phylum Chordata; class Actinopteri; order Clupeiformes; family Clupeidae; genus Sardinella; species Sardinella longiceps. The sequence goes on along the minus strand of JAODXP020000015.1, from coordinate 28,122,032 downwards.
AGTGTGTTAAAGTGTTTTAGGGAACGGAAGAGAGAAACCTCCTCCCCCCACACCCTCCACACACACACACACACACACACACACACACACACACACACACACACACACACACACACACACACACACATCATGTTGACTGGGTTACTATAACACAAGGGTTAGAGTTGAAGTTCTTGTATGGGTCAGTGCAAGTTTAGTCTGTGTGTGAGGGTGTGTGTCGTCAACGTGTTTATGTTAAGTCTTTGATATGTGTATGTCTATGTACATGTATATGCCTGTTTGTTTTTACGTGCTCTTGCCTCTGTGTTTATGTGTCATTGTGTTTCTTGACTGTCTGTGTTCGCCTTGATTATTTGTGTGTGTTAACTTACAGGGGCTAGAAAGAAAGAGAGAGAAAGTGTTTATGTATGTGTGTGGAAATTCAGTGTGTGTGTGTGTGTGTGTGTGTGTGTGTGTGTGTGTTATGTACTGTATGTGTGTGGTGGTCTTGATTGTGGCCTGGGTTGAACGTGTGGTTTTGTTGGCCCGCGGCAGTGCATCACCTCCTATGGCTTAAAGCCACACATGGGTTTCAGCGCTGTGTGTTTCCTGAGCTCTTTTTTGAGGTTCTGATGGACCCAATGTTCTGTCTGTTGTGACCTATACAGTTTGAGGTTCTAATGGACCCAATGTTCTGTCTGTTGTGTGCTATACAGTTTGAGGTTCTAATGGACCCAATGTTCTGTCTGTTGTGCCCTATACAGTTTGAGGTTCTAATGGACCCAATGTTCTGTCTGTTGTGTGCTATACAGTTTGAGGTTCTAATGGACCCAATGTTCTGTCTGTTGTGCGCTATACAGTTTGAGGTTCTAATGGACCCAATGTTCTGTCTGTTGTGCGCTATACAGTTTGAGGTTCTAATGGACCCAATGTTCTGTCTGTTGTGTGCTATGCAGTTTGAAGTTCTAATGGATCCACTGTTCTGTCTGAGCTATACAGTTTGAGGTTCTAATATGGATCCAATGGTCTGTCTGCTTTATATTTGAGGTTTTAATGTTTGATCCAGTGTTGTAGATGTGTCTGTGTTAAACCTGTGAGATACTAAAGGAGAAATAGGGCACATGGAAGAGCTCATGTCTTTTTTTCCCCTATTTTTAAACTTGTGAAGTTCACTTCACTTTTTGTTTACCTAACGCTTCTGAATTGTTTTGATAACATTTAAATTACTGTGTGTGTGTGTGTGTGTGTGTGTGTGTGTGTGTGTGTGTGTGTGTGTGTGTGTGTGTGTGTGTGTGTGTGTGTGTGTGCATGTGTGTGTGTGTGTGTGTGTGTGTGTGTGTGTGTGTGTGTGTGTGTGTGTGTATGTATGTCTGTGTCTGCAATTACATATATTTGTGCGTGTGTGTGTGTGTGTGTGTGTCTGTCTGCATTTACATATGTCTGTGTGTGTGTGTGTGTGTGTGTGCAGGACTACCTGGGCTCGGCGGACCCCAAGGACACGCGTGTTCTGATGAGTAAGCAGGCAGACTGGGCGCGCAGCAGCAAGGAGCCCAAAGCGGCCGCAGAGATGTACCTGAGCGCTGGAGAGCACCTCAAGGCCATCAACATCATCGGAGAACACGGCTGGGTGGACATGTGAGACCAATACACACACACACACACACACACACACACACACACACACACACACACACACACACACACACACATAGACTGAAATTACTACGGGATAAATAAAGTATACTGTATATCTATCCATCAAACAGTTATCTATCACACACATACAGTACATACACATACTGGACATACACTCACTCACACACTGAATTTCTCATTGAATAAATAAAATATATATTTTTCTATCTATCTGTCGATCCAACACACACATGTGCAGTAGTAATTTCAACACATAAACACACACACACACACACACCCACACACACACACACACACACACACCCTACATGCTCATTCACCCCTGCAATTCACACACACACACACACACACACACACACACACACACACACACCCTACATACTCATTCACCTCTGCATATCACAGACACACACACACACACACACACACAGACATACACAGCATGTGCTGTAGCAATAGGCACACACCATAAATGCTCACTCATCTCTACATCAATCATATACACATGGACACACAAATGCATGTATTTGACTATATTTAGGCACACACACACACACACACACACACACACACACACACACACACACACTAGCCAGCTGTGTGTGTGTGTATATGGGATATGGGGGGGTTTGTGGGGGAGAAAAAGCCTTCCCAATCCAGGGGATAGTGTTTGTTTGGCCTGGGGAGTTCCATCTTAAACTCATGAGCTGAATAAACTTCCGCTGCCCCTCCTGTCCCCTCTGTAGCAGGAAAGACAAAGAATCCCTGCCTGCCTGCCAGCTCCCTTCCAATTTAGTCTCACATTCCGACTGACTCACCAGCGCCTAATATACTGCTTGACCCGGACAGGGCTACATATATATACCCCTGTTGTTGCCGTCTAGTGTACGTTACAGGAGGGGGGAAAAAAGATGATGGATTTTGACAGGATCAGCTGAAGGTTTCTGGCAGCTCTGGCATAGGATGCTTCAGTTCAGTAGTACCCTCTAAGGGCACTGTTGACTTTTCCATAGAGGCCGACCTGGGGAGTGACTCCACAGGGCACTTGTGGTCAGTCCTGTCCTGTCTTGTCTTGTCTGTTTGAGTTTTTTTTTTTTGTCTATTTATGCAGTACCATACATATCTGAAGGTTTACAAAAAACTGCCCCCAAGGCAAAAGTGTGAACAAACAGCAACAACAGCGGTAAAGAGAAGCTACTTCCTGTCCTTGAGCAGGAAGTAGAACCATCTGCAATAACCGTCTCAGAACAGAGGCCCCTTTGGCCTGCGGCTGGTCCACAAGAGAGATAGAGCGAGTATGATAAGAAATGGACGATGAAAGCTGGGAGGAAAGGGGGAATTGAGTAAACCATGGCTGATGCATACTGTAATATGATAATATGCATTTATGTATTTGCAAGTATATTTAGGGGCTTCTTTGTAGTTTATTCAGATAGGGCAATGAAGATTGACAGAGAATGAAAGATTTGGATTGAAAGATGACTCTCTTTGATTTAGACATGTATACAAAAGTGTACACAGATATGCACCGGAATGTACAGTCATATCAAGATTAGAAGGCATTTAACTTTTTGCTTCTTTTTTTTTTTTTGGAAGCTACAAAAGTAAATCTTAAATATTAATTGGAGCATGAAGTCAGTTTGTTTCATATCATATCTTCACACATCATCACATTCATAAAGGAAGATTATTCTTTCTTTTGGTAGGGCAGATGGTAGGGATGCTATTCGCTAACTGAAACCCCAAGATGCTGAACCCCAAACTGCTCTTTTAGCAGGTTTGCACCTTGCATGGCACCCTCCGCTATCTGTATATGAATGTGTGTGTGTGTGTGTGTGTGTGTGTGTGTGTGTGTGTGTGTGTGTGTGTGTGTGTGTGTGTGTGTGTGAGTGAATGTGAGAAATGTTGAGCATTTTGAGAGCTCGTAGGAGTGGAAAAGTGCTATATAAATGCAAATCCATTTAGCATTTATTTGCAAGAGGTTCTACCACAGTCATTTTAATTTTACAGAACAGGTTGTACTTTGTGAAAGGAGACCGCTGAGACGGAACAAAATCAGGTTTCAGACTGATCAGGAATTTTGGATTGATGTGAGAATAGGTCCAGATTCTCTAGTTGTAGTAACCTACTGTATATTGTCTAATAATTGGGCGGAAAAAAAATGGAATGATCTCTCCCAGATGTATAGATTTGGATTTCTCCATTTTTGGCATTTTAGGAATCTTGAGAATGTATTAAGCAGTACATCAGGCCAGAGCAGTAGCAACATCAAGACCAAAGTCATGTTGAAAAGCCTTGCGATTTCTAATTGATGTCAGATTGCTAATGGCATTTTCATTGGTTGAGGGCCCAATTCCCTTGCTTTAGTTTTTCTTTGAAATCAAGAGAAAGTAGACTAGTAATTCCTCAAGCTTGTTCTGTTTTCCAGGATGGAATGGCCCTGTCTAATTTAATGGTTTTGGTTTGCTTGATGGATACAATTAGAATTGGTAGTCATGTGCTTAGCATTGGAAATGGATGCCATGCCCCAGCATGGCAATGCCAGAGGGTGGTATGTTCAGAGAGAAAAGAGCAAAGGATTTATGACACACACACACACACACACACACACACACACACACACACACACACACACACACACACACACACACACACACACACACACACACACACACACGCCGAGGACAATGTGATTAGTATGATCAGGCCCGTTTTATTTTAAGTAGCTTTATAAATGACATACTTCTCTTTTGAT
>JAODXP020000015.1:28087642-28100142 GCA_027497455.2 Sardinella longiceps | reverse complement strand
GTTAAACTGTAGACCTAATATACTTTTTTATCGTCAGTTATCGATATCGTGATAAAAAAACAGAAAATATCGTGATATTTTTTTAGGAACATATCGCCCAACCCTAGTGTCATCTCTACATTCCTCTATAAATGATGCATGGCAGTCACAGTTTACAGTGTATAAACCTATTTTGTGGGGACATCATAATTGCTCTCCCGGTTGTAGAAAAATCATTATGTAAAATCACACAGTTTCTTGGTTTTATTCTTATTAGCCTGCATATATTTTTAAAGTGTATTGACAATACAATATATTATGAAATATCCCTACAACAACATAATGAAGTTAATGGCTTTGGTTAGATGAAGTTAGTGCCATTGGCTTTCGGGTTTCCCCACTCAAATGTGGCATGACCTTCCTAAAAACTCCTGACCGTAACAACTCAAACTATTTTTGTAATAAAGTGAGTCATTAATAGAGGTACAGTGCTGTTAGGTGTGACTATTCTAAGGCCCCTCCATTGAAGGGGGCTTTCATAGAACATGATCATTAAAATCACTATTGTGGGGAGGGTTGGACGGGGGCATTCTATTCTTTCATCGGGTCCAAGATATCTAATGGAAGCGCTGTTCACGAGAATAGAAATGGTCTAAAAGGTTCATTTGACTGGAAAGCAGTGTAATCAAGCGTCTAATGTAGACCTCCACTGGAATGAGATCAATTCAAAAACCCACACTATCTCTCCCAAATGAATGGAGCACAGCACTTATAATATCACTGTGATAGACTGAGCTCACCCCTGTTATGTGTGTGTGTGTGTGTGTGTGTGTGTGTGTGTGTGTGTGTGTGGTGGGAGTGAGTGAATTAAAATGGGCCCATGTGGTCTCTCATTCACTCACTCACTCGCTCCACTTCTCTTCTCCCCTCCACTCTAAGGATCCCTAAATAACAGCCCACGCTTCGCCCATAGCCCCGGTGGGAGCTGCTAATGTCTTCACCTCAGATTAGAGAACATGGGAACAGAGACTGTTTGATCAGACATACAGTATTTGGGGTACCAGACTGCTGCACTTGATCAAATTCAGACTATTCTATTACATTAGACCCCCTGGTCTGCTAGTGTTCAACTAATATAAGACAGAATGTGTGTTAAAGCTGTGTTTTTTTTGTTTTTTTTTTCGGGAGCTCAGGGATTGTTTTTTGTTTTCTTTTTCTTTTACTGATCCCCAGCTCTTGGAATCCACAATGATTGTGTTGTTTGGACAACTCTGATCAAAACTGGCCCTTGCCACTTAAATATGTTATTGATCCATCTAGGATTAGTGAGCTCATTCACTGTGACCTCAATCTATGTGTGTGTGTGTGTGTGTGTGTGTGTGTGTGTGTGTGTGTGTGTGTGTGTCTACTCTTGCTTACGCCTATGGCTGATAATCCGCAGGGAGGGGGCCTTATAAGAGACCTTCAGCATCCTGGGGTGCAGATCACTCCTCTCTAGCTTTCATCTCCTCTCCTCTCCTCTCGGCTCATCTCCTGTCTCGCAGACCTTTTCTCCTGATTTCACCTGAGCTCTGTTGTCAGGAGCACTTTCTTCTCTCTCTCTCTCTCTCTCTCTCTTTCCTCTCTTCCCCTCACTCCTCCTCACTCTCTCTCTCCATCTCTCTCTCTCTCTCTCTCTCTCTCTCTCTCTCTCTCTCTCTCTCTCTCTCTCTCTCTCTCTCTCTCTCTCTCTCTCTCTCTCTCTCTCTCTCTTGGGCACCATGAATGGTACGGAAGGGCCCAACTTCTATGTGCCCATGTCTAACCGCACAGGAGTGGTGCGCAGCCCCTTCGAGCACCCGCAGTACTACCTAGCCGAACCATGGAAGTACTCGCTGCTAGCCGCCTACATGCTCTTCCTCATCATCACATCCTTCCCCATCAACTTCCTCACGCTCTACGTCACGGTCAAGCACAAGAAGCTGCGCACGCCGCTCAACTACATCCTGCTCAACCTGGCCGTGGCTGACCTCTTCATGGTGATTGGCGGCTTCAGCGTGACGCTCTACACGGCGCTGCACGGTTACTTTGTGCTGGGGGTCACCGGCTGCAACCTGGAGGGCTTCTTTGCAACGTTGGGTGGTGAGTATGCTGGGTGGTGAGCAGAAATATATGTGGGTGGCTTGAAAAATAAATGGGCCTCGTTCACCAACCATTTTTTACAAAGACATTTGTTCTTAAATCCCACTTATGTGTTTTTTAAGAATATTTTTATTCACCAATATAGCCCAGATTTTTTAAATGGGACAAGAATAAATCTAAGAAAATTATTAAAAATATATTGGTGAATGAGGCCTATTCATAGACCTGATGATGGCCAATGTTGAAAACGTCTCATACAGTATGATAGATGATATTTGTGGTTTTAAGAGACAAAAAAGGAAAAGAAAATAAAGCAATGTTTATCACAATTTAGATTTTGCACCATCATAAGAATCCATTTAGGGAACCTTTCTGATGATCACATACATAAAGCTGAATAAGTATAGTCTGTGTTTGTGTATGTCTTAGGTGAAATTGCCCTGTGGTCCCTGGTAGTGTTGGCCATTGAGCGTTACATTGTGGTTTGCAAGCCTATGACCACTTTCCGCTTTGGGGAGAAGCATGCAATCATTGGGGTGGGGTTCACCTGGATCATGGCCCTCACCTGTGCAGTGCCACCTCTGCTTGGGTGGTCCAGGTAAGTCTACCTGAGGATCTAACACACACACAAACCCCCCATAGAAAAGTTGGTTGATCTTGGGTTTATATATGTGTTATATTTGGGAATTCATACGGTTCTTATATTACTGTGTGAGGACAGGTATTTGTGATTTTGTGGGTGTGTGTGTGTGTGTGTGTGTGTGTGTGTGTGTGTGTGTGTGTGCAGGTACATTCCTGAAGGCATGCAGTGCTCCTGTGGTATAGACTATTACACTCCCAAGCCGGAGATCAACAACACATCGTTTGTCATCTACATGTTCATCGTCCACTTCTCCATTCCTCTCATCATCATCTTCTTCTGCTACAGTCGCCTGCTCTGCACCGTCCGAGCGGTTAGACTTTCTCTCTGTCTTTCTCATACACACACACACACACACACAGACACACACACACACACACACAGACTTTCTCTCTGTCTTTCCCATACACACACACACACACACACATACACACACACAGACAGACTTTCTCTCTTTCTCTCTCTCTCTCACACACACACACACACACACACACACAGATTTTCCTCTTCTTCTTTCTGTCTTTCACTCACACATACACAGACACGCTTTCTAGCTGTCTTTGTCACCCCACCACAGCAACACCTCATGCTCACACACAATCACAGAAGCACTTTCCAATTCACCATTCACTGTTGCTGCATGACAAGAACTCTCACTCCATCTATTTGCATGTGCACACACACACACACACACACACACACACACACACACACACACACACACACACACACACACACAGTACACACAAACACACACAGAGTTACACAAAAACACATAAGTTAAAATTCTCCCTCATTAGAGGCCTGTACTTCTGGGGTCATATTAACATCCCTTAGTGAGAACTGGGTGATGGTCACAGTGTTTATTAAGGGCAATGTCACCCTCCTCTCTCTCCCCCTGTGCCATGCTATGATTACACACTCTATAGAGACTTCTGGCCGGGGTCACATTAACATCCACTAGTGAGTAGACGACACCAAGGGCAGTGTTGTTTTAACATCCACTAGTGAGTAGACACCAAGGGCAGTGTTGTTTTATATCAGCACTGTATCACTCGTTCCTCCCTCTTCTTGTCCCAGGCTGCAGCCCAGCAACAGGAATCCGAATCCACTCAGCGAGCCGAGAAGGAAGTGACACGCATGGTGGTCGTCATGGTGATCGCCTTCCTGGTGTGCTGGGTGCCCTATGCCAGCGTGGCCTGGTACATCTTTGCCAACCAGGGGGCAGACTTTGGACCCATCGCCATGACCGTCCCAGCATTCTTTGCCAAGAGTGCCGCTCTCTACAATCCCGTCATCTACATTCTCCTCAACAGACAGGTAAAAGACAACAGCGCTCGCATTCCCTGGCTACCTCATGCTTCATGCCTATCCTCATATTTTAGCATGAGGCATTTTTGGGGCTCTCATTTAGCGTGGTATAAACATAAACTGATGTTAATTTTAATCAACCGATGCAAAACATTTTGCTAATTAAATACTGCTTTTTAGTATTATTTTATTAATCCACAGGCATGTTCTCAGTAATAACATGTGATAAATCCATTGCAAGGTATAATTGATAATGAAACACAAAGTAGTTATTTGTAGTGTTTACTTTCACTTGTACATCTAACGAGAAGGTTAAATTAGGTTTAACTTAGAGGAAAACAGACAGGAATCCTTTTCTAAACAGATTCATGTGTGTTGGGTAGAATTGAATGCACATTCTGGAAGTGTGCATAGAAACACAATGCAGCGGCACCTGGTGATAATTACCGCTTGTTTCCGTTTCTGCCATGTTTCTTTCTCTATAGTTTAGAAACTGTATGCTGACCACCGTGTGCTGTGGAAAGAATCCATTCGGTGAGGAGGACGTGACTACCACTACCTCTTCAAAAACCCAGTCCTCTACCATCTCTACCAGTCAGGTGGGCCCTGCCTGATCCTACAACACCCCCCCTCACACACACACATAAACACACACTCTTCCCATCACCCCCAAACCAACACCCCACACCCCCACATGCCCCCCACCCCCCCCCCCCACACACACACACACACACACTCCAGCCTAGCTCAGCCATCCCACGGCTCTTCACCAGCCAAGCCTTCACATTCCCACACCACTTGAGCACCAGAACAAGCGGCCATTTTGTCAGAATAGTAGTATTTGTTACTGTTTTTACTGGCCCTGTGATAAATGGCTTATAACCAGGGGGAGCCGACTGAGATGGACTAAATGAGTCTGAATGATACAGAGTGGGCTCCTGGTTAGCACACTTCAGTTTCTCTCCCTAACCCTTTTAAAGACTCCTGAGAAAGTCTGCATAAACAGGAACAAGGCTTGGCAAAACATAACATAACATGACACGACACTGAGAATATTGCGCAACTCAGAAATAAATAAATTAAAAAAAGGGGGGAAAAAAGAAACTTCAGAGGAGAGGAGACAAACTCCAGAGACTACATGAATACATTTACTCATCAACACTGCCAGAGCTGATGACAACCCACATTGTTCACCAGATACTCCCTCAAGCGCCTTTTTTGAAGCGTTATTTGTTACTGAAGGCAGCAAAATGTTTCTAGTTTTAGATCAATCTCCAAGGAACCCCCTAACAAACACCTCTCTTTCTCACAAAGGCACACAGACGGACAGACGTGCAAACACACACACACACACACTCAAGACAGGGAGACACACACACACACACACACACACACACACACAAAGACATATTGACAGACGTGCACACACACACGCACACACATCCACTCAAGACAGATACACACACACTGGCAGATGCACTTGATTGGTAGTGTGAATGCTGCCCAGATTGGTTCTGTTCTGGCGGGGAGAAACATGTCATGGCGGATGTTGCCCCTTCACAGAGCTATACTCAGGCATGGTTTAGTCCAAACGAGTCCCAGTGTAGCCTTCAACCTCACTGGAAGAGTAAACTGTTGTTTTTTTGTGTGTTTTGTTTGATTTGTTGGTGTAAATATGGAGATGTTATATGTTCTGCAATTGAAAATTAAAATAATAATAATAAAAAAAATAATTGAAAATATATTTTGGCTTCATTTCACTTTTGTCCTGTTTGGATTAGACATTATTTTGACATTGTTTGCAGTGAAGGAGGAAATGACACAAGAAAGGAGTATAGTTTCAGACTTTTATGACTTTTTAACATTGTTTCCAAGAATAAAAAAAACAACAGTTTAACAGTTTAACTTCATAGTAGTTATATTTAATAAAATTTCCCTCTTTCTTTAAAGAAGCCTCCTCCTGTACTCTATACCTTACACAAACACACCACCTAGTAATAGGTTATCGCCAAACAACTCCTAAATGATATGAAAAAGCCCCTTACAACCTCCCTCCCATACACATAACACACTCACACCCAAACACATACTACACACACACACACACACACACACACACACACACACACACACACCTTGCATGGGCTCAGATATGGGCCTTACACCACAGCAGACAACCACTCACAGACATCTACACACACTCCCCTCAGTCTTCTTCTAACCAACAAGCAAAGCATGATGGGATTTGTATGCAAAACATAAAAGGCAATTCTTAACTTGAAGCACCATAAAAGAAGAAAAAGAGAGAAAAAAAAATCCACTTTTCTGACAATCAATCAGACCTGAGAACAGTGCAGACTACAAAGTAAAAGGGAGGGCAGGGGGAGGGAGAGGGGAGGTCCCATATACCAGTTCACTACAAACACAACTCTGTTCATAATGACAGAGGCGTCGTCACCCCTCAGTAAGACATAAATACTAGTGAGGACAGTTACTGTTCAGTCCAGTGCATTAACAGCTCTCCGAGCAGGTCAGTGCTTTTAAGATAGGGCTTTGGAACCGCGGGTTCCAGCGCGATCAGCCCAACCCGCCCCCTAACCCCACCCCCTTCCCTATAACCCCACCCCAACCCCCCAAATAAAGGAACCCACATCAGCAGGGAACGTGCGAGAGAGTCGCATGATGCGTGCGACGGTCGTGTGACATTCTTACACAGTCACACACACACACACACACACACACACACACACACACACACACACACACACACACACACACACACACACACAGGAACACACACCAACAGGAACAGAGATGAGAAAAGGGGGGTGGGAAAGTCCTGTAGACCAAATCTCTCTCGGCTCCCCTTGTTTCCGTCTTTTTTTTTTCCCCCCCCGATCCGAATCCGAATCCGTGACCTTTATCCAGTATCCAACTTTCGGCCTCTCCGGCCCTCTTCCCCCCTCTCTGGTTCACCATCCCAAGTCGTTCAGCAAAAAGTCAATAACACAAAGTTTGTCCCAGTTGGGATGGAGTGGGGTGGGGTGGGGTGGGGCAAGTCGGGGTGTGCCAGGTATTTTTTTTTTTCCTTTTTCCTTTCCCCCCAAAGCCTGTGATTGGTCCTTCTCAGGCCTCGCTACTGCACTCGTAGATGTTGTCCTCCACCAGGGCGATGACCTGCTCAAACTTGTGATGGAGCTGAGTGCGGCGCGCCGTGGGGTTGGAGTCCAGAGCATTCACCACCTGAGAGAAAGAGAGAGAGAGAGAGAGAGAGAGAGAGAGAGAGAGAGAGAAACGGTTAGAGGAGAGAAGAAGAGAGGAAGAGTTTGCGTGTGGAACAGGAAGAAAAAGGTCAGCATAAAGAGGCACAAGAAAGAACCCCTGAAGTTTTCAAAAAAAAAAAAAAATAGAACTAGACAAGAAGTACTTTAAAGGGCCATTCAAACACCCACATACTCCTCCGCTTTCAGAGCTAAACTTCCGTGTCCCTCATCGCTCATGCAGAGACGGAAGGTGAGAGAGAGAGAAAGCACGTCTTTCACACTCGGTGCCCTCATAAAAAAAAGAAAGAAAAAAAAAAATGGAAAAAGTCTGATCCTCGTTCCCCTGCTGGTTATTATGGCACCCGCATCGTCCAGCTCCCTTTCAGCCCTGAGCTCCGTTCAGCACCTCTGTTGAGCACCAGCAGACCAAACGCAGACAGTGCAATCAAGGAACCTTTCATGGGCTGCCCGGCCTACTCACTGCTGCTCCCACATCACATTCCAGCCAGGCTTTAATGTGTGTGTGTGTGTGTGTGTGTGTGTGTGTGTGTGTGTGTGTCTCTCTGTATGCATCTCCACATATGTGTATGTGTGTGTTTATCTGTGTGTATGTGTGTGTTTTTCGGTATCCATCTCCATGTGTGTGTGTGTGTGTGTGTGTTTGTGTGTGTGTGTGTGTGTGTTGTGTGTGTGTGTGCATGTCTGCATGTGTGTGTGTGTGTGTGTGTGTGTGTGTGTGTGTGTGTGTGTGTGTGTGTGTGTGTGTGTGTGTGTGTGTGTGTGTGCGTGCGTGCCACAAGTACACAAAGCAAGAACAGTTGTGGCTAAAGTGTGACTAAATTGCCTTGGTAATATGCCTCTATCCCTGACCGGAGACACTTAACCACATGTTAACCTAACTCTAACCAAAACCAGAAGACTTCACCATACACTGGGCATCAACAAACCTTAACCGCAACTTCTCCATAATGTCCATGTGCTCCCCCACACAGGCTTTCACATCTCCTCTAAACACACACACACACACACACACACACACACACACACACACACACACACACACACACACACACACACACACACACACACACTGACCCTATGAAATGAGGAACAAGTTCAAACCCTGGAGAAGCGAGAGTGAAAGAGTAGATGACAGGCATTTTTTAAATGGGGGGGGGGGGGGGGATTATAAGGGATGTTTGTGATTATCTCCTTGTGATCTAGCCCTGATGAAAAGGAGATAGTTCTGTTTCTGTTTGATGTTGCGGCCCCCAGCTTGCACCCGTACACACACACACACACACACACACACACACACACACACACACACACCATCAGACAGAGAGAGCCTGGCCTAAGACCAGCAGCAGCAGGAATAGCAGCAGGAGTTTGCAAGCCGAGACAGGCAGTGGCAAAGTTTTTTTTATTTATTTATTTGATGATTGAGAAATTTCAGACCACGGGGCCCAGATGATTGAGAAATAACAATAAATCAGACCAATCTGTTTTGACGATTGAGACATTACCCTCAATAATAGAATCATGTGTCACCTTAGGGCTTGAATAAACTTAACACTCGCTGCGATTTGTATCAGCATGCGCGGGCTTCTGGAGAGTCAAAGTTGGCCAAACAAAATGACATCTATGCAGCAGAGAGATTAGTTTGATCTGTGTTGGTCTCAAAACACTCCAAACAAAACCAGATCAAACTAGAAAAGCGCTCAGAGAGCGCAGACCTCCCCCAAGACAATGTGGTCACAGATGGTGTTCTGGATCACCGATCGGCACCAAAATCGAATCAGTTCTTACTTGTCCCAATACAAACGCTGTCCGAAAATTTCATCCAAATCCGTGCAGTAGTTTTCGAGTTATCTTGTACACAGACACACACACTCACACACAGACAGACACACACACGCCAAGCAAAACATAACCTCCTTGTCGGAGGTAATAACCAGTTCACCAGTCCAGAAGAAAGGCAGAGACCGTGACATGACCGGGGTCTCTATGTAACCCAGATCATCTTGTCTCCAGGGTCTCTATGTAACCCACAATTTAACTGCTCCATTGGATTGGGAGTCAACTGTGCTAAGCCGTCGCCTGAAAAACCCCAGGCTGCCAGTCCACCAACTAGCATGTCTCACATGCCGAACTGGCCCAGGGCTCATGCCTACCCAAAGCAGCAATGAGACCCCCTTTCCTTTGCCTAGGTCTCTGTGCCTGGCGCAATCAGTTAGCGCGTTTGACTGTTAACCAAAAGGTTGGTGGTTCGAGCCCACCCAGGGACGCACTCATTTACTGTTACTGTTAGCTACCATTTTGCCATCTTGGTCTCCGTTGCACAAAATTTGGTCATTCTCATTGTTATCGACAGCACATGGCAATGTGAAACAGCAGGGCTATGGGTTGATTCACGGGATAATTCCTTTAAGACATCAGCATTGCATCTTAAAGCAATATACCGGAGTAAGTTTAAGCATAGTCCTGCTGCATGAGCCTTGTAACAGCAATATATTTCGCATGAAATTAAAGATTTTCGAACAGCACAGACCTAACGCGAATGCGAAACACTTTACATTGAGTCAATGCAACCTCAGATTTTACTTTCGGTTTCCAACAGTCAGGTCGTTCGGTCTGTGCTGTACCAAATTATTTTGTTCCACACGCTAACAAGCGGATTTAGCAAGCTCTTTCAACAGGGCTATGCTTGAATTCACTCCGGTACTCTCCTTTAAGCATGGCTATGCTGGCTGACATCTGCTAAAGTACATCCACACCACAGACAGACTGCCAGTGTTTCGAAGTGGTAAAGACTCACCTGGTTGCGATATCTCTTGGCATATTTGTAGATCTCAGTCAGAGCCAGGTTGGTGTTGAACTCGTTTCGGTATTTCTGTAAGAGAGCAGACAGAGCGTGATGCCTCATACTAGCCATGACTGTATCTTCACAGCATTGGTGACTAAGACGAAGTAAGTGTGTGTGTGTGTGTGTGTGTGTGTGTGTGTGTGTGTGTGTGTGTGTGTGTGTGTGTATGAGTGTGTGTATGGGTATGTGTGTGTGTGTGTGCGTGTGTGAACGTGAATGTGCAGGTGTGCAGGTATTGGACTGTGTTAGGAATTGTGTGTGTGCATTTGTGCACAGACAGTGTGTGTGCAGGTAGTGAAGCGAGTAGCCTTTGAAGTGGACCGTACTGTGTGTGAGAGTGTCTGTGTGCGTGTGTGTATGTGTATGTGTGTGTGTGTGGACGGCGCCCTCTAACCCGTGACTCCTCGGCCAGGTGTGCGTTCATCTCCTGCTCGCTCAGCGGCGCCATCTCCTGGATCTGTCGGTAGTAGCCCTGCACCCTCTTCTTGTACTCAGGGATCTCTTTGGCATAAAGCAGCTTGTTGGTAGGGGAGTCCTGCCAGACACACACACACACACACACACACACACACACACACACACACACACACACACACACACACACACACACACACACAGAGACACACACAGAGGGCTGCTTAGAGACACAGCTGAGACAGCTGGAGCTTTGGCATCTCTCTGGGCCAGGACAGACAAAGAGCCTATGGTGATGTCAAACACCACGGGAGAGATTCTGGAAGCTTCTCTCTCTCGCGCTCTTTCTCTGTCCCTCCCTCTCTCTCTCTCAAGAGAGAGAAATCTGCTACAGCACTTGCACATCGGGGAATCATTGTGTGTGTTTTGGTGTGTAGTTAGTCGCAGAGAGGGAGAGTGTGGTTGGGTAATGTATGTCATTGGCTGCCTTTGAGTGTACACAGTGGTTTTCTTCTCTGTGGAAGCTTAAACGTCGCCTCAGGCTGACCTCAGGTCTGTACGGCCGACAGATTTAGGGAGTTTAATGTGGCTGGTTCTTTGGGTCGGGTTGAGTGGAGAGGAAACCCAGAAGAGTTCATGGAACATGGGCTTGGAATAGACGGGTTGTGACAGTAACTATGAGGGGGTGTGTGGGTTCTTTTTGTTGTCGTCGTTGTTGTTGGCTTGTTAGAGGTGTCTGAAAGAAAGCTTGTGCTGTGGCGCGTGGAGATGATTGGAGATGGGAGATGATGGAGAGATCACTGCGGAGAGAGTGGGATTCATCCAGTCTTTGATAGCAGTCCTCTCTCTTCCTGTGTGTGTGTGTGTGTGTGTGTGTGTGTGTGTGTGTGTGTGTGTGTGTGTGTGTGTGTGTGTGTGTGTGTGTGTGTGTGATGATTGGAGATGGGAGATGATGGAGAGATCACTGCTGAGAGAGTGGGTTTCATCCAGTCTTTGATAGCAGTCTGCTCTCTTCCTGCCCAACAAGGTTTCATCCGGATTCTATTTTCTCCCTCTACTTTAAACACTCTCTCTGTGTGTAATACACACAGACACTCACAAACACACATTCACACACATTCTCTCTCTCTCTCTCTCTCTCTCTCTCTCTCTCACACTCACTCACTCACACACACACACACACACACACACACACACACACACACACACACACACACACACACACAGACTAACACATTCTCTGTCTCTCTCACACACACACACAAACATACATTCTCTCTCTGTCTCTCTCTCTCTGTTCTCTGTCTCTCTCTCTCTCTCTCTCTCTCTCTCTCTCTCTCTCTCTCTCTCTCTCTCTCTCTCTCTCTCTCTCTCACACACACACACACACACACACACACACACACAGTCTACCATATTGCACAAGGTCTGTCTAGTGTAGCGTTAGTTGTTTTTGTTGTGACAGTGCCAAGGCCTCAGGCCTGGCGATTGACTCACACTAACGCTATCAGACCAGCAATGGCTGCCAAGTTGGGATATTATATTGGCTATTCCCCACTGCTGCAGATGAGCTGCTGAAATGTATATATGTTTTCTCGGCAGCATGTACTCTAAGAGTCACTCTATTTAATTTATGTGTGTGTGTGTGTGTGTGTGTGTGTGTGTGTGTGAGTGATGTGATAGAATGGATATAAAACTAAAATACAAGAACCTTCAGTAAACAGAACAGTCTTTGGTTGGATGTATGTCTTTAAATCTGGGTGTCCTCGTTCACATGCCTATGCTCAAGGAAGATTCATGAGCGGTGCGTGTGTGTGTGTGTGTGTGTGTGTGTGTGTGTGTGTGTGTGTGTGTGTGTGTGTGTGTGTGTGTGTGTGTGTGTGTGTGTGTGTGTGTGTGTGTGTGT
>JAODXP020000015.1:28072642-28085142 GCA_027497455.2 Sardinella longiceps | reverse complement strand
ACACACACTTACACACACACACACACACACACACACACACACACTGAAAGCTGCTCTGCTTTGCTTCCTTTGCACTGAGGAATAGAGGGAGTGCCAGGAGCTGCTGGCAGGGGGCTCTTGGGCGGGCAGCGAGGCTCTTGCCCGCTCCTGGAATGTGTTCTGCAGGGTGTAGGGGGGTGGGGTGGGGGTGGTGGGCAGCCGTTGGCATCCGCGGGCATGGGCACAGCCACAGCCACAGCCACTCCCAGTTGGCTCCGCAGGCCACCCGCGGCATCACATGACTCAGCTGGGTCAAAAAAAACATGTGGCTCTAGAGCTAGTTCTGCAACAGCAGCAGCAGCAGCGGTGCTGACAGCCTGTGCCAACCCAGCAGGGACTTACAGGCTGAACAACAACAGGGCCACCGCAGAGAAACACATATTTTGGACCCATTGGAAGACATTTCCACATCAGTCTCACCTTTGGTCAGACTGAATGAATTCAATTGGCCTCCCTGACGCCAAACCCCAAAGCCCCAAAAGGCTTAACTGGCATGTCAGATTAATTTTTGAGGGTTCGGGGAGTTTGAGAGAGACATTTAGACACTCTGTGTTTGTGTGAATGTGTGTGTGTGTGTGTGTGTGTGTGTGTGTGTGTGTGTGTGTGTGTGTGTGTGTGTGTGTGTGTGTGTGTGTGTGTGTGTGTGTAGTGTATGTGTGTGTGTGTGTGTGTGTGTGTGTGTGTGTGTGTGTGTGTGTGTGTGTGTGTGTGTGTGTGTGTGTGTGTGTGTGTGTGTGTGTGTGTGTGTGTGTGTGTGTGTGTGTGTGTGTGTGTGTGTGTGTGTGTGTGTGTGTGTGTGTGTGTGTGTGTGTGTGTGTGTGTGTGTGTGTGTGTGTGTGTGTGTGTGTGTATACACTGTGCATACCTGTTGGTTTTCCAAATGTGGAGAGTGTCAGGGTCGCTGATGCCGCGCTTGTCAGCCTGCTCCTCCAGGAAGTCAAAGAAGTATTTGACAGCCAGCGGTGGGCGCTCCTGAGGCATCGACAGAATCGCCTGGAACAGATCGTCCAGAAACTTCTGCAGTGTGCCCTATGGTACACACACACACACACACACATAGAAAATAATAGTTAATTTTAGCACAAATATGCACATGTATGCAGTATACTGTATATTCATGCTGTACTGCATGTATGGGAAAGGAAGACACATTTATCAGTGTAGCTAAGAAACTCTACATCAGCAATTACAGTCCTCCTCTCCATATGGGTTCAAGAAAGAGAGAGAGAGAGAGAGAGAGAGAGAGAGAGGGAAGGAGGGTGAGAAATAGAAACAGGAAATATGAGAGACATATTTAAAGAAAGAAAGAAAGAAAGAAAAAGAGAGATAGTAAGGGAGAGAGAGACACAGGGAGAGAAACAGAGAGAGAGATATAGGAAATACAAGAGAGACGATTGAAAGAGCGAGAGAGAGTGTGTGTGTGTGTGTGTGTGTGTGTCTGTGTGTGAGCTCACCTTTGTGGAGAGCAGGCGGGTCAGGTAGATCTCAGGTAGGACCTTCTTGCGATGGCTCTGCTTCTGGCTCTTCTTGGTCTCCAGCAGCTCGTCATGGGGCAGCACCTGACACAAGACCACATGATCACATGAGTAACCAATCACCTGTGAGCTTGGGCTTGTTTAGAATATTACTGAATTACACTATGGCAACTTCATTAATGCACCTGACACAAGACCACATGACCACATGATCAACCAATCGCCTGTGAGCTTGGGATTGTTCATAATATTCCTGAATTACACAATGTCAACTTCACCAAAGCCCCTGGCAGGAAGAGCGTATGAACAACCGACTGCCAGTCAGCTGGCCTTGTTTATAATATTACTGAATTACACAATGTCAACTTCACTAATGCAGACACTGAAACTTCTCCAAGTTTATGTGAGTACATTTGTGTATGTGTATCTCTGTTTCTGTGAGTCTGTGTGTATCTACGTATGTGTGTGTGTGTGTGTGTGTGTGTGTGTGTGTGTGTGTGTGTGTGTGTGTGTGTGTGTGTGTGTGTGTGTGTGTGTGTGTGTGTGTGTGTTTGTTTCTTTAAAGGGAATGTGTAGATTTACTCACCAGATGGACGTATTTTTCTGTGTCCAAGTCTTTAACTACATGAAGAAAAGAAACACAAAATCAACACTCAAGGATCAACAATCAAGAACTGGCACCATGTCAAGCCAGCAACATGAAGAGAAAAAGCATGGAGAAAGAGAGAGAGAGAGAGAGAGAGAGAGAGAGAGAGAGAGAGAGAGAGAGAGAGAGAGAGAGAGAGAGAGAAAAGGGGGAGGAGAGACACTGACAGACACAGATTTAGAGAGAGAATGACAGTGATTGTTTCTGGAGGCCTTGTAATGTGTGTAATATGCTTAGAAGGCTTCAGCACCATTACGCAAAGCTAAACACAGCAGATCTGTGCATTGCTCTCTCTCTCTCGCTCTCTCTCCCTCTAGCTCCGTGTGTGTGTACTGTATGTGTGTGTGTGTGTGTGTGTGTGTGTGTACTTCTGTGTGTGCTTGCATTTGGCAGACAGCAGGTGCTGGCTTACTGCCCAGTCCAGACCCACAGATAAGATCAGAGCCTGGCTAAAGGTGTTTTACATTAGCACGCGCCTGTGAGTGTGTGTGTGTGTGTGTGTGTGTGTGTGTGTGTGTGTGTGTGTGTGTGTGTGTGTGTGTGTGTGTGTGTGTGTGTGTGTGTATGTGTGCTTGCATGCGTGTGTGTCATGAAGGGGTTGCTCTGAATGAATTCTATTCTCATCTGATCTGATTGAGCCAAAAGGTGTGTTTTCCTTTCTTTCACACACACACACACACACACACACACACACACACACACACACACACACACAGAAACACAAGCAAACTGAAACGAAATGCACAGCATATGGTGCAAATCTGTCCTGGGCTTTTGGATACAGCACACTCTGATCTTGCAACAGACTGCTAGTCAACTGGTTGTGTCTTGAGTGTTGTGTTGTGTTGTTGCGCAGGGCGGCGCGGTGCGGCAGTGGGATTTCCCTGGCTAACTGACTGCCTGCGCTGCTCTAGGAGAGACGTGACCCATCCCCTGCTTGGCCCACATGGCGGAAATCAAAATCAGCCTCTCTGTCTTTACTGGATGACTCCACCCACCTCTGAATTTCTCTGCACTCCAGACAATAACCTCCACACCTTAAGAAAAATAGCAACTAAGGGAAGCCCCTTGAAAACCAATTCATGTACTGTAGCCTAGCCTACTCAACTAATACTCAGAACAGAAATGTCAAAGGAGTGTGTTTGTGTGTGTGTGTGCGTGTGTTTGTGTGATTATGAAAAAGTGGAGAGAGTGAAAATGTGTGTGTGTGTGTGTGTGTGTGTGTGTGTGTGTGTGTGTGTGTGTGTGTGTGTGTGTGTGTCCTCCTACCTCTTCCCAGTGTGTTTTCTCTCTTGTCCTTCATGCTCATGGCCATAGCGGCTCCCTCTGGGATCTGTTCAGGATAAGAGGTCAGAGAGTCAAAGGTCAATGACTTCATTAGACTCTGTTAGTGTGTGAGTGTGTGTGTCTGTGTGTGTGTGTGTGTGTGTGTGTGTGTGTGTGTGTGTGTGTGTGTGTGTGTGTGTGTGTGTGTGTGTGTGTGTGAGTGTTTCTTTATCTGTGAGTGTGTGTGTGTGTGTGTGTGTGTGTGTGTGTGAGAGAGAGTGAGTGTTTCTTTATCTGTGAGTGTGGGTGTGTGTGTGTGTGTGTGTATGTGTGTCTTTGTCTGTCTATGTAGGTCTATTTGTGAGTGTGAGGGAAGGAAGAAACTAAACAGGAACAATGGAACAGAAGAACGCATGAAACACAATGAGCTTGTTAAAACTCTTCACATCCATCTCCTCTACACACATGTATGCACAGACACACACACACACACACACACACACACACACACACAGACACACACACACACACACACACACACACACACACACACACACACACACACACACACAGAGTGGGTCTACAGTGAGTTGACCTGATAGTGGAGAACAGTGTTGAGCTTCTTTCTGCCGTCCTCCATGACTGAGGTGTTGTCCAAGTCCTGTAGAATCCTGCTGCCGCCGCCACTTGGGAACCACTCTGAGAGAGAGAGAGAGAGAGAGAGAGAGAGAGAGAGAGAGAGAGAGAAGAAGAAGAAGAAGAAGGAAAAGATAGCACTTTTAAGAAAAAGTCCAAAACTAGTCACTAGTCCTGTGGTAAGATATTTGTGTTATATCAGAATGTCATCGCTCTCCCACATATTTCCTGTTCTTCTCCAGCATCTTGTCTGATTAAATAGAAAAACGCTCAAAATAGCAAACATAGACATAGACAAACTTCAAAAAAAAAAAAAAAAAAAACATAGTGTGTTAGGTATGTCGTAATACTGTGTCTGTCATGCTTGTTAGCAGACGCTCTCCAAAGACAGAGAGCAGACCAAGTAGCCCTTATGTCAGAAGACATATGTTGAGGCTCAGTGCGTTATCTGATTGGCCAGAGATCATGTTTGCACAGCTCCGAGGGGTGGCGGTCATCCAGGGGAGGATGATGCTGGACGCTCACCCAGGTCGACGTCCTCGGCGTGGGGCCACTGGGAGAAGGGCAGGTTTTTGTAGAAGGCTTCCAGAATCTTCTCCTTCACCTGACAGATGGTGTCTGTGTTCATCACGCGCACACTCAGAGAGTCCATGCCACAGCCTTGGAAGGACACATTGATGTTCTGCATGGACACACACACACACACAGACACACACACACACACACACACACACACACACACACACACACACACACACACACACGGGAGAGCCAGAGTTACACACACAGCTGCATGACATCACCACCAGACTTTATGGCGAACATGAATTTAATGGTCTATGTTCCCCTTTCTCTTATATCATATTCCCTTGACCTATATAGATTCAACATCTTTTTTTTAAGATTTTCCTCTGTAGCCTTTCTTACACCAGGAGTCTATCTTCCAAAAGCATAGTTGATAACATGGAGCTGTCTAAAACCCTGAAAGCCCCCACTTGCAACATTTAGGTAAAATTTTGACGTTTCCTATTCATTACACCTTTTTGTAAATTGCCTAGAACTCACTAGAATTGATAAATGACATGTTTCAGAGTAAAATTAGCCCCTTCACGAGATTGTCCGACCCTCCCAGAGGCAGATACCGCCTATGCAAGATCAGGAAGCGTGTCCCGCTATCGTAAGTTTTGGTTAGCAAGCAAGCTAGGTCACGTGACTTAGCCGGAGCTTACTGTTTGAATTACAACGCGATTTGTGACTTCTCAGCGCATTCAACTGTCGATACATTTTGTTAGCGGCGTTCTCCATCGACTACGCAATTCTTAATGGAGGATTATTGGCAGAAACGCTTAATCACTGCTTTGTTTGGTTCTTAGCTTACTGGATGACGCCACCGGATCCTGCATAGGTTCTCTTTAAACGTACATTTATTTGATCGTTTGGGCCGGCATTTTCATGCCATGAAACCGAACATTTTCCAAACCAGGGTCTAGGGTGGATACATTTGAAATCACCGGTTTCAGTCGCTTTGTGTGCACAGCATTTTGTGCTAGTGATGTCATTGCCCCACCCCTAATGGTGCGTTCACACTGCATCCGTCCGTTGACGGACAACGGGGGAGGGGTCTGACGGAGGGGGAGCCAATTCTCTCAATCCCGATTGGTTTGACGGATCCGTCGCCAGCTAAAAAGTTGAACATGTTTTAACTTTTTGACGGACACAATGGAGCTGTTTTGACGGACGGACCCACAATGCATTTCGCGAAAGCTCCTTTCAAAGTCAATGGGATCCGTCAACTGACGGATGCAGTGTGAACGCCCCGTAATGGGTTGGCAATGGGAAACTGCATTGCAACCAACTAAGTTACTAACTGGTTAGCCACTATGCTTTTATGAACTGGACGCCTGACCCATATAAAGCAGCACCCTCTAGCATAAAGTATAAAGACAGCAGACCTGTGGTTTGGCCTCGATGTTCTCCCTCAGCAGCCATTCTTCGTTGAGCGTGTAGCGGGCCTTGCCTGTGATGGCATCAATGGAGCCTTTGTTGATCTGTTGTTTAATGGCACACAGCAACAGGAAGAAGGGCTCCCCAACTCTCTCCTGTAGGAAGGAAGGAAGGATGGTTGGAAGGAAGGAAGGCCAGCTGGTCAGCAACGCCATAATATTTATTATGACCATCACATGTGACATCATCATGAGTCTAGTCTAGTGCATCTAGTAAAATTATTATATTATTACTTACTATTATTATATCATTCCATGTGATTCAATTCAATTCAATTCAATTCAATTCAATTCAATTCAATTCAACTGTATTTGTAGAGCACCAAATAAAATACAATTGCCTCGTGGTGCTTTACAGACAGTAGCCATGAGTCTGTGGTCTGAGAGGGCAGGGAAACCCCCCTTCTTTTAGTAGTAATTCAACCATAGTCTCTTACTCAACCCCCTCAGAATTTTCCAGATTCTCTGATCTTATCTGCCAAAACATCTCAAAGGATGGTCTGCAAAAATATACCTCTATTCAAACTTTCAAAAATGGATCCAGCAGAAATGGGTGATTTGACATGGAGTGATCCTACTGTAAAGTCTACAATCACAATAAGGGTAAAAGTACAATATTATTATAATTTCTGACTTTTTTCCAGTACTAACACACCTTGAGGTAGCTGTACATGCAGATGGACATCCAGTTGGTTAGCATCTTCTCCACTACACTCTCTGTGCGCCGCAGCATCAGTTTGGGGTTCTTGGAGGCTGAGGCGTCGATGAGGTCCACCAGCAGATCCTTCATGATGCTGGTGTAATACTCCAGTTTGCCATGGAGGGCGATAGTGAGCAAGGAGGCCAGATTACATCTGAGGGAGGGACACATTTTAATTAGGCAAACTATCGGTCTGTTTTTTTTTGTGTGCTTTGTATCCATTATAACTATGTACAAAAAAGAGCCTAGTTACACAATAAAGGAAGTATAAAGTACATTTGATTGATTGATAAAATGATAATTGGATAATCACCAAACAGTTAGCATCACAAAAAAACAATCCCTTGTTCCCCTTTACCATTATATAAAACTGTTAAGCCATCAATTAACTACAGCTACATTCTCATACTGATTGTGCAGTGAGTTAAAATTTATGAAAATGAGACCATTTGCTATTACTGCCATACACACAGTACATCTGCCTGTTTTTGTGACATCTGTGTTTGAATTAAACATTAAAAAGTTTGTGTAGGAAAGACTTGTAAGTGATATAATGAAGCAAGTAAGCACAGAAGGCATTCTCACAAAATGCCTGATATTCGTCAGCTACAACTGTGGACACAGGATGAAGACTGGAACCACCATCTGACACATAGGGACATGAAAAGCGCCAAAGCCCGGCGGCTCTCTCCTAATACGCAGCTAAAATGGGAAACCACTGAAAATATCCCCATTTTGTAATCTACTCGAGGGAAAACAGGACGCGAAGTTAAACTCCAATCTACTCTAACGAGGCAGACCCTAGAGACCCATCCACCTACACACCAGGTGCCAGCAGACCGCACTCTCTCCCTCTCGCTTCACCGACGGACTATATAAGCGAAGACTGAGTGTGTGTGTGTGTGTGTGTGTGTGTGTGAGTGTGTGTGTGTGGATGGGTCGATGTCGAGTTGAGTTTAGACTGTTCTGTACCTGTCTCGAACAGCAAAGTCCTTCTGCTGCTCCAGGGCGTGGACAAACGTCACCAGAAAGTGCTTATTATTGAGGAGCGTGGAGAAGAGGGTGATCCCCTCCTCCATGTTCGGTCTGCATGTATTAGAGGCCTGAGGAAGGAGGATAGAAGTCAATTTGGGTTAATCTCTCTGTAAAAAAAAAAAAACGGTTACAGAAACACATTTTAAAAGCACGTTCTTGCATCTGGGTCTGTATAGCCTAGTTAGGCTTG
The DNA here is from genome assembly GCA_027497455.2 of Sardinella longiceps. Taxonomy (NCBI): domain Eukaryota; kingdom Metazoa; phylum Chordata; class Actinopteri; order Clupeiformes; family Clupeidae; genus Sardinella; species Sardinella longiceps. The sequence goes on along the minus strand of JAODXP020000015.1, from coordinate 28,077,152 downwards.
GTTAACACTGGCCTGCTACAGTACCGGTAATGCTTCTAGTCTCTCTGCATCTGACCCACTAAAAGGTGTCTGTGCAAGTGTGTGTGTGTGTGTGTGTGCGTGCACATGCCTGTGTGTGTGTGTGTGTGTGTGTGTGTGTGTGTGTCGTCTGGACCAGCAGGCTCAGTCTGAGCGGTGTAGTGGAAGGCTCCCTGTGGACTCTGTCCATATGCTCAAGTTTAACATGCAGACAGAACGAGAGCGAGACGGTGAGCAGCATGTCGGTGTGGTGTGTGTGCACTCTTTCTTCTTGTCTGTGTGTGTGTGTGTGTGTGTGTGTGTGTGTGTGTGTGTGTGTGTGTGTGTGTGTGTGTGTGTGCAAGTGTACAGAATGATGGATGCTCTGATCTCTCATGTATCCCCTACAGCCCTGAGTCAAGCAGTTGGCTCCTCAACCACTTCATCACTATCACACACACACACACACACACACACACACACACACACACACGCACGCACGCACACACACAAACTCACACTCCCCACCCCACCCCCTTTCACAGACACACACACACACACACACACACACACACACACACACACACACACACTCTCTCCCCTCTCACACACACACACACACACACACACACACACACACACACACTTTTTCTACCTCTCCCCCTTTTCACAAACTCACACACACACACACACACCTTCTCTGTCTCTTTCACACACACCCGCGCACACACACAGGAATACAGAATGCAGACATGGCAAATTTCTGCAAGGACAACAAAAACTATGTCACCAAGGCAACATCAACAGAAATGTTATAAAAAGCATCTTTCTGAAGTTTGGGGAAATTCTGGACTTTCACATAGCGGCCTCACCATCCACACACACACACACACACACACACACACACACACACACACACACACACACACAAGTCTCATGGGAACAGAGAACACAGAGGGTAGACTAAAACAGGAAGGATGAGATAGAAGAGGAGAGAAGAAAGAAAAGAAGAAAAGACACAAGAAAAGAAGAGAAGAACATGACTAATGACTAATAAGGGGTGCGGAGAGAGGAAGAGGGGGAGGAGGAGGAGGAAGGGGGAAAAGGGGGAGTAGGTAAAAGAGGAGGGAGAGGAGGAGGAGGAGGAGGGCGGGAAGAGGGGGAGTAGGTAAAGGAGGAGGAAGAGGAGAGTGTAGGAGTAAGAGGAGGAGGAAGAGGAGGAGTAGGTAAAAGAGGGTGGAGGGGAAGAAGGAGGAGGATGAAGAGGAGAAGGAGAAAGAGGAGGAGGAGGGGGGAGGAGTAAGAGGAGGGGGGAGGCAGAAGAGGGGGAGTAGGTAAAAGAGGGTGGAGGGGAAGGAGGAGGAGGATGAAGAGGAGAAGGAGAAAGAGGAGGAGGAGGAGGAGGGGGGAGGAGGAAGAGGGGGAGTAGGTAAAAGAGGGTGGAGGGGAGGAGGAGGAAGAGAAGGAGGAGGATGAAGAGGAGGAGGAGAAGGAGAGGTAGGAGGGGAGGAGGAGGAGGAAGAGGAGGATGAATAGGAGGAGGAGGAGGAGGAGGAGGGTAGACTAATGAGAGGAGTTGGAGGTGAGAAGGGGGGGTGGAGCCTACCTGCCAGTCCTGAAGCAGGGGGTGTGTCTCAGGCACAGCACGAGGACCCTGGGGGTCGTTCTCATACACCGGCTGCACCAGGCTCCTTTCGTAGTCCGAACACATCTACACACACACACACACACACACACACACACACACACACAGACCATTAATGAGCATGACATTTTCATGGAATAATGAGAGGCCTCCCATGGAATCAGTGAAATATAGCAAGTGTGTACAAATGCATATATAAAGGTCACTCCCTATCAGCATAACTATAACTAGATCTCTTACTGTCACTGCCATACACTCAAAACCTGTGATCAGTGTTTACATCATCTGCTGATTCTCCCGTACTGTTTCCTGGGTGACTGGATGAATCATCTAACTGGTGACGAGGAGTCCTGGAGGTGGGGGAGGGGGGTGGGGGGGTGGATGGGAGTCGTTGGTCTGCTTACTAAATCCATGGCTGAAGGGCAACAGTGACCGAACAACCAGTGACTACTGATGGTGAATCAGTGCTCTTTCCACATTTGGCTAACCACAATGATGTACAACTGCATCCTGTGTGTGTGTGTGTGTGTGTGTGTGTGTGTGTGTGTGTGTGTGTGTGTGTGTGTGTGTGTGTGTGTTTATGTATCTATTTCATAAAGAAAAAGGAAAAAGGCCTTTTGTGTTTTTTCGGCGTGCTAGCAACAAATCCACCGCAGACATCACACTCCCTTCTGCTTCTCTCTATTACAAAAGACACTGGCCTCCTCTGACCTACATAGAATTGGGTAAAGGGCCCAAGTGTGTGTGTGTGTGTGTGTGTGTGTGTGTGTGTGTGTGTGTGTGTGTGTGTGTGTGTGCACGCCTGTTTGTTCAGGGTAGGATGGAGAGGAGAGAGGTTTCTTGTCAGTGTGCCCAGCATTGTTCTGTGGTGTGTCAAACTTTGTGTGTGTGTTTGTCTGTGTGTATGTGTGTGTGTGTGTGTGTGTGTGTGTGTGTGTGTGTGTGTGTGTGTGTGTGGGCGTAAGTACGCGCATGTGTGTGTCTGTGTATGTGCGTGAACTTGTCTGTGTACCACAAGCCAATATTCTGGGAAAGCAAATGCCCTTTCACATATACAACCATGAGTTCTGCACTAACACACACTTACACTCTGCCTACCTTTGGGTCGGAAAATATGCTGACAGAGAGCAATTTGAACCAAAGGAATTATGTCTGTTTGCATGTGTGTGTGGTGTATGTGTGTGTGTGTGTGTGTGTGTGTGTGTGTGTGTGTGTGTGTGTGTGTGTGTGTGTGTGTGTATTTGTATGCATGGGGACAGATGTTATGTAGTATAACAGTTAAATTTGGGGGAAATGGAGGGATCCACGATTGTTGATGCATTTCAGGGTTCTTTCGTGTTTGTTTCTCATGTGATTGTGTGCATGTGTTTGTATGTGTGGCTCACTTTAAACAAGACGATGGGATCCAGGATTCTTTTTAAGGAATATATGGTGTGTGTGTGTGTGTGTGTGTGTGTGTGTGTGTGTGTGTGTGTGTGTGTGTGTGTGTGTGTGTGTATGTGTGTGTTTACTCACACTTACTTTAGGGAAGAAGGTGCGTGTGACAAACTGCTTGTACTCCAGGAAGGGAATGCCTTGGCTCCGATTCAGCTCTTTGGTCAGGTCAGTCATGTCAGTCTGCAGCTCAGCGAAACCTGAACAGGAAACAAACACACAACACACAGCTCTGATCACCGTCACCTTTACCATACATACTACTCTCAACCTCTGAAAGTAGGCTTCTGGTCACAAAGGATCCTCAATCTTAGTTTCCCCTTCTTAAAGAAGACATGCAGTTCTAAAAATCAACCCATAGCTGTGGTGTTTGAGGTTGTCAAGTGCTGCCCATTAGGAAAAAGAACCAGAAAATTTGATAAAGCATGGGCTGAATTGGGAACTGGCAGCCGATGTTAACTGAATGGGGCATAAGAAAATTACAATGAAAGTGAGTTTCAGTGCGGCATTCGGTTAGCTGTTAGCTGTATTAGCTGCTATTTGGTCTGCATTGTATCAAAATTTTGTTTTCCTACTAACGGTAGTGGGTGACCTCGAACAACAGTGTTATAGATTGGTTCACAGCGGTTTTCTCCTTTAACTCATAAGCCTTGAAGTCTTAAAGATACGTAGAATTTTTTATTTTATTTTTTAACTTCATTTAGGACTTGTCATTTGGAATTAAGACATTTAAATTAAGGAGTGCCATGGGCTTTTTTTTCTAAACATTGCTGTGTTGCTGATTAATCTTAAACCCAACATAATCTTCAAATCATGTAGAAATTGACTTCATGATTTGGCTGATTCATGCCAGTCAATTCTTTGTGGGTACAGAACTTAAGAGTAGACATTCGGATTTGAGTAGACATTGGAATTCAGCCAGTATCTCTTCAAGCCAAACTGATTTCCTTTTAATACTAAAATCACAATAGTCAGACTGTATGTCAACACAAGGGCAAAGTCTAATGTGAAAATCAACTCAGTAAATGTGCAAAATATACCCATATGGTAGCCATTGTCCACTTTCTGTTAATGTGGCTATTTATAGCTTTGTGGGTGAACTGGGAGCATGTTCCCTTCTGGTTGATTTTGGAAGGGAGAGTGGGACAATCATACAGTTATGGCCAGTCAGGAGTGATTCTGCGTGAGACGGACGGGAGTGAACAGAGGCCATTCTGTCAGTGCATATATGCCCTGAGATTAGCCGGCTTTCATGTCTCCTATCTCATGTAACCAGCATGGCTTTTGGGAGTGTTTCCCAAACATAATTAGGAGACAAACAAGAGTATAAGTACAGCACACTTGTCTAATCTGTGTGTGTGTGTGTGTGTGTGTATGTGTGTGTATGTGTGTGTGTGTGTGTGTGTGTGTGTGTGTGTGTGTGTGTGTGCACAT
>JAODXP020000015.1:28062642-28065142 GCA_027497455.2 Sardinella longiceps | reverse complement strand
AATGGACCAGACTAGTGAGATCTCGGCATGGGTAGAGAGATAAATAACTGCTAGCTATGTCTGAAACTACAGCTAGCCTAGCATTGGGTGATAGAAGTTCTATCATAGAACGTTTAAGCTTCATTTGGACTTAATCTTTTATCTTTTATACCTATCTGCTTTACTTTTACCAGGTTGGAAGAGGTTACAGGGTTTTCCTCTATAGCCATAGTCTGTAACACACTCAGCTTCCTGTAAAACTTCATGGAAACAAACAAGTATTGGTGCTTAGCAAAATGGTGAACTTTAACAGAGCTCCTCTGCTAATGCTCAACACCTGTGTTGCCATAACGTCTGTTGTTAAGTTCAACCTATGAGAACATCTGGAGGAGGAGAGGAGGACGAGTTTTCACCCAAGTAGCTTCTTAGATTGGCCACATCCCATGTAACAGGCTACCCTCAGCATTTCTTTGGCTACCCTCAGCTTTCAGAACCGAATGTTTGGAAACTTCCAGAACCAGAATGTTCTTAGGTGGAATTACAGCTGTATTGCACAATAGCACAGGGTCTGTGGTTTTGGCTTGTCTCCTCTATCTGCAGCTTTGTGTCTATTCAGTGAGGAGGAACTATCATATCTATCTATTCTGCTTGGTTTGAGCCAGTGAATGAGAGGTGAGTGGTAAAGATGAACCCAGGTGTTCTGTGATGTAACAGGAATGGATTGTGGGTATTGTAGTACTTACCGTGACTGGAAGTTCAGTCTCGCTGGAGCTCAGCGAGGCGTTGAGGGTGCAGTGGAACAGCTGGTCGTTGTGGAAGCTGATGTCACAAGGGTACGAGCCGATAGTCACGGAGTACTCGTCCTGCGTCAGCTCAAGCTCGGTGGGACCCTTCTGCTCGAGATACAAACAAACCATCAGAACTACAGTACACACACACACACACACACACACACACACACACACACACAATAGAGATATGTGTGCACGCAAACAAAACGCACACACACAAAATACACACACACACACACACAAAATAGAGCTATGCAAACACCCACACAGACACACAAAATGCACACACACACATACACACACACACACACACACACACACACACACACACACACACACACACACACACACACACACACGCACGCACACACACACACACACACACACACACTGTTTTCTTTAGAGATTGTCTCTCTAATCCAATTGTCCAGTGATGGAAACATTTGGTATGGGAAGATAATGGCGAGACAGACACATGAAAAAAGAACAACAATGAAGAATAGGAACGACCAAGCAGGTGGAAACACCATCTGATGAGACAATTATGAGCGTGGGTGGCAGTGCTGGGTGGAGTGTGTGTGTGTGTGTGTGTGTGTGTGTGTGTGTGTGTGTGTTTATCTGACGGAGGTTTCCGGTTGGCCACCACTTAAATGGACCCAAGGGAGTGCTGTCCCCTTCCCTTCCGTCTTGTCAGTGTGTGTGTGTGTGTGTATGTGTGTGTGTGTGTGTGTGTGTTAACACACACTTCCTTGCACGCATAGGCATAAACACACAGGAACCAAACTCAAGCGCACACTATCTCTCTCTCTCTCTCTCTCTCTCTCTCTCTCTCTCTCTCTCTCTCTCTCTCTCACACACACACACACACACACACACACACACACACACACACACACACACACCCAAGAGCACACACACATATTGATGAACACGTGTTCAGACACATGTACCCATGGATGCCTGCTTAGGTCGAAATAACAACATTCCAGCAGAATTAACCAGGAAGCAACAATCACATCCCTATGAAAACATTCAAAGAAACACATAAAAGGACACACACACACACACACACACACACACACACACACACACACACACACACACACACACACACACACACACACACACACACACACACACACTTCCCTTCCCAAATACCCACATGCTGTACACACATGTGTATAATGCAAAGAGAACACAAACAGTTCCATGGCCAACTACATATGCTTGGAGACATATAAACATATTACTGTAAATATACCTACAGTATACAAAGACATCTGAACACACAAACACACACACACACACACACACACACACACACACACACACACACACACACACACACACACACACACACACACACACACACACACACAGAAAGAGCCTGATATCCACCCAACTTGGGCTACCAAAGAAAAAACAGGAAATAACATCAGTCTGCACACAGAGACAGCATATTTTGCCATGTTCTATGTATAGCACACACACACACACACACACACACACACACACACACACACACACACACACACACACACACAGAGACAGACCAGAATCAGCAACTGACCTCTCCCATGTTAGTACAGATGATTCATGTTCATACATAACACACACTCAAACACTCAAACAAACCCACACGCACATACACACACACACACACACACACACACACACACACACACACACACACACACACACACACACACACACACACACACACACACACA
>JAODXP020000015.1:28045142-28047642 GCA_027497455.2 Sardinella longiceps | reverse complement strand
CAGTATGTTGAACTTCAGGTCTTTCTTTTAAAGCCAAATTCCAGAGTATTTCCACCCATTGCCCTGTTATTCCAGGTCACCAAGGTCACCGATTTTGGTACAACATACACCAAACTTGCTAAAGCTAACTTAAAGGAATATTCCACCTTTTTATTTTCCCTCTTATCTACAGTTACGAAAGTGGGAAAAAGCATTTTGCTCTCAGTGTATGCATTTTCATACTCTGGCAACACCAATGTTAGCTTTTTTGGCTTTAGCTTAGCATAGGTGCTTGAATGTAAAGTAGCCAGATAGCAACTCTCTGGCTACATTCCTTTCCAGCACCTATGCTAAGCTAAAGCTAAAATCAGGGTTGCCAGACTAGGAAAATGCATGCACTGACAGCAAAATGCTTTTACTCACATCATGTAACTTTAGGTAAGAAGGTGAATAACTACTTTTCATAAAAAGGTGGAATATTCCTTTAACTTGTTTCAATCAGTTAGCAGTATACAGTAAACACATTTATAAAAACTTTTTGTACTTTTTTCGGTCAGGATACAGTAAGGAGTGTCATGAAGTGAGTGGGAAAGGGCAATGGGGTGGAACTGGTAAATTACTGTGGGCTGAATTCAAACCCAAGTCCCTGTAGACACTGGTACCCAACCGCAGCACGGAGGGAAGAAGGCCACTGTCTGCTGTCTGCTGACTGCTGTCTACACCAAAGCTTCCTTCCCCACTGATGTCAGCTCAGCTCAGCTCTTCCCGGTCTTTTCAAGGGCCAGTGAGAAGTTCCACTTCAGTTTTGGAGGCCTTGGAAAGGTCAGCGCTCTTAAAACTCCCCAACCAACCACTGCCCTCGCCAGGGGCTCTCCTCTCCGCTCATTACTCAGGGTGATCTGGAGCAGTCCACCACAGGCACCAGCAACAGCAGCAGCAGCAGAAGCAGCAGCAGCACTAGGCTTTCATAACAAACACACAACACTTTATGTCCTACCCTACATAGCTGACTACAGTCTATTAGGCTATAGCTAACCAAACAGACTACAGGTTACCACAAGCACCAGCAACAGCAGCAACAGTAGCAGCAGCAGCAGCACTAGGCATTCATAACACACACGCAACACTCTCTATCCTAGCCTACATACAGTAGCTGGCTACAGTCTATTAGGCTATAGTAGCTAACCAAACAGACTACAGCTTGCCCACCAAAAGTATTACAGGGGGTAATAAGACACAACACGACACAACGGTTAACTTTTCTTTTTTTTTTAACAGTCTATTACCTAGGGCTACACAAGATCCATTAAAGCAGTGTTAAGTCAAGTTCCGTCAAAAATACTGTACATCGAAATTAATGGTGATTGTTTTTTTGTTTTTTTTCTACGATGTCAGATAAATCATTGACTTAACACATTCAGTGTAGCCTCCCTGTTGGGCTACAGCTAACCCCAGACAACAGCTTGCCCACCAGAAGTATTACAGAGATAATAAGACAAGACATGACACAACAATTAATTTTTTTTCTGATGAATCTGTCCAGATCCTGACCGGTGACTGAGGGCACTATAAATTGGAGGAGTCCAGCATTACCAGCAGCCATACCCATTCATAACACACACACACAACACTCTGTCCTACTCTCCATAGCTGACTACAGTCTATTACCCTAGGGCTACACTGGATGCGTAACAGAAGAGTTAAGTTCCGGCAAAAAGGTCAAAGCTAACGTAAAAAAAAAAAACTATTTTTGCAAAGACTTGAGAGTGCGGATTTTTCTTCACTTTTAAGTGAAGTTTGGGCAAAAATACATTTAAAATTAATGGTGGATTTTTTTTTATTTTTTTTTAGAATGTTTGATCTGCTGCTGCGTCTGGTGTAGCCAGTTCCTTTGTTTATAATGGAAGATAATTGTTATGACAAATAATTCTTTGACTTAACACATCCAGTGTAGTCTCCCTGTTAGGCTACCGCTAACCCACCAGACTACAGCATGCCCACCAAAATGGCAGTAGACACAATATGACACAATATGACACAACCATTCACTTTTTTCTGATTAATCTGTCCAGAGCCTGAGACACACCAGGTGACCGAGGGCAGTATGATTTGGAGAAGTCCAAGAGTACCTATTCACAACAGCACACACAACACTTGGTGCTATGCCCTACATAGCTGAGTGCAGCCTAATGCACCTTGACTACCATAATTGCAGCATTATAGCGCTATAACAAGCCATGACAGATGAGCTAATTCCTATTTAAAAGTCTGTCTGGAGCCTGACAGGCCAGGTGAACAAGTGCAGTGAGATTAGCGAAAGTTCACCAGCAGAAACAGCAGTGCCCATTCACAACAACACACTTGGTGCTGCTCTCCTACACAGATAGCGGAGCACAGGCGCTTGCAGTTTGACCACCACAATGATAGCAATGCAGAGATAACGAGACACGACGTACGAGTTAATTCCTTTTTCAAAATGTGTCCAGGGTTTGACAGACCAGGTGACCGAGTGCACTGGCCG
>JAODXP020000015.1:28005142-28032642 GCA_027497455.2 Sardinella longiceps | reverse complement strand
TTGGGCAGGATGGGATGCATCCTGAGCGAACAACCCAATGGCTGGGATCCCAGATGGAGTACTGAAGGGAGGTGAGAATTGAGCGGAATTGCGTACGAAGGCCATGTCCAGGCAAACCAAAATTTGAAAAAGAAAAAAAGAAAAGAAAAAAAAAAACAGACAAACAAACATATTAGTCAATTTCATGTCAAATGTTATTGATTGATGGACAGGTGATCTTACCTGCTTTCCAGTGTACACCATCCACAATGGGCATCACCAGCATTCAGACACTCATTACAGGAGCTGTACTGAGAACAGGAGGCCACCCTCACTCGCAGCAGCTACACACACACACACACACACACACACACACACACACACACACACACACACACACACACACACACACACACACACACATATTTATATAGGGCATATAGACCAACACAAAAACCTCAACATACTAAGAGAGACCAAACTGACATCAATCTCGTTACACTGTATGTATGGTAAATGCATAATTAATTAATGATGATAATCATTGATTATCATAACGTAATATTGATCATTTCTATTTATAAACTGCATACACCAGATACATAACCAGTACATCACTCAGTATACTTCACCCCCCCAACACACAGATTAATAAATGCGATGAGAACTCACATGATGAGAGGTCATGAGGTAAAGATGATTCCTGTCATTGGGGTCAAAGGTCATGATGTGGTGCACTGGTTCCCTGGCGGGCAGCTTGAGGGACCAGGGACGCTTGGCCAATGTCAGGTTCCCCCAGAGAGACAGCTAGAGAAACAAAGAACACTTTATAAATGTCTGTCTCGCTCTGTCTGTCACTTTCTGTCAGCCCACGGCACACAGTCAAGCTAAGATCATTCTTACTCCTGGAACGAGTACAAATACACACACAGACACACACACACACACACACACATATACACAAACTCCACTGTTTCGTAAGCCAAAATTCTCTCTCAAAAGAGAGAAAAGAGGAACAGGATGAAAGATATCAGCAAGATTAAAGATTCACACACACACACACACACACACACACACACACACACACACACACACACACACACATAGACACCAGCAGACAAATAGTCATTTTATGCTGACACACCTGGCATTTTGAGCAGCCAAACAGAAAAAAACATGCCAAGTCAAACAAATCCATATACCCCCGCAAAAAAAAAACAAAAAAACTCACACACACACACAGACGCATGCAGAGAGAAAAAGACACACACATACACACATGCACAGACAGACGCACAGCACTCACTAGAAACACCTGCTCCAGTGTGGGGTCACAGTGTCTCCCCACTTTCATATGAAAGAAACTATTCTACTCAGGATCACTCAGCTGCACCAGAGAGAGAGAGAGAGCGTGTGTGTGTGTGTGTGCGTGCATGTGTGTGTCTTATTCTCTCCCCCCTCTCTTCCAATCTCTCTTGCTGTGAGTGAGTGTGCATCTGTGAGTGTATGTGTGTGTGTGTGTGTGTGTGTGTGTGTGTGTGTGTGTGTGTGTGTGTGTGTGTGTGTGTGTGTGTGTGTGTGTTCTTGCGTGTGCTTGCACACTACAGCAAATGAGAGAGTATGGGAGTGCCACCCCCACCCCGCAACCCCCATCAAAGACGCTTTTTAGAATGAACACAGCAAAGGAACAAGGACAAGCCAGGGCAAGGGTGTGTGTGTTTGTGTGTTTGTGTGTGTGTGTGTGTGTGCGCGCGTGTGTGTGTGTGTGCAAGGATAGGGGCACGGTGACTGAAGAAGAGATGGAGTGAGTGGGAGTGAGATATAAAGGGTGTCTAATAAGGTAGATCATATTAAATAGGTCCGAGAGGCCTCTTTAAGGTCAGTGATTCAGGTCTAACTCAATCTGTATGCTCTCAGCTACGACTAACTCCTAAACTCACAGACACAAATTGCATTAGCCCGCTAACAACACCCTTAAGGCACACACACACACACACACACACACACACACACACACACACACACACACACACACACACACACACACACACACACACACACACACACACACATGCAGAACTACCACTACTTACAGTATACTACTCAGCCAGATATAGCCATGTCAATCCAGATGGACTGGTCACATATACACTAACACACACACACACACACACACACACACACACACACACACACACACACACACACAGAAAGACACACACAAACACACACACTCAAGCTACTCTCTTATACCATAACCACTACCTAGACAAGAATTATGCAAACATTGCAGAAATCACTCTCTTGCACTTCAACACATACATCTTACAACAGAGCAATGATTTATGTGGACGCAGCATGTTCACTGTGCGGACATACAGACAGACAGACAGACAGACAGGCAGACAGGCAGACAGGCAGACAGGCAGACACAGACATGCTGCGCGTGCTTCCATGCAGAAATGAAAACATGCTATCACACATGTCTAGTGAACATAAGGACAACCCTGCCTATTAAATATTCACTAACAGATGTTTGTGTAAATTGTTTTTTTTTTTTTGTATATAAAACAAGGAGACACACATCCCCAGGTGCTGACACACACACACACACACACACACACACACACACACACACACACACACACACACACACACAGTTGATCTTTATGAGTGAACACACAGCCGAAACAGCCAATTAGGGAACCATAATGAAAGCAGTCCCTGACTCTTTGGCGAGGAAACAAAAAAGCTTTTTTTCCCAAAGCAGACATCCTACAGCACAGCATAAAACAGCACAGCTCATCTTCTGTGTGTGTGTGTGTGTGTGTGTGTGTGTGTGTGTGTGTGTGTGTGTGTGTGTGTGTGTGTGTGTGTGTGTGTGTGTGTGTGTGTGTGAGAGTGAGTGAGTGAGTGAGTGTGTGTGTGTGTGTGTGTGTGTGTGTGTGTGTGTGTGTGTGTGTGTGTGTGTGTGTGTGTCTGAGGGGGGTTAAAGAGGGAATGGAGCAGGGGAGGGGGGCGTACTACATCAAACTACTAAAAACTATGAACCAGAGAGTTAAATGCCTGAAAGAAATCCGTCAAACTCAAAACACTTAAAAGAAAAGTGGAGATGGGGGAGATGTGGGAGATGGGGGGTAGGGGCATACACTACAACATCAAATTACCAATGAATATGAAGGGTTAAATAGCTGAAAGAAATCTGTAAAGCTCAAAAGACTTAAAAGAAACATGGCAAGGATTCTTTTTTCTTCCGAATGTTGTGAGTTCACCAGCAGTAAGCCAGTAGACCCTCTTCTCTCATGAAAAAAAAACAACCTCAGATCATATGAATGCATCTCCACGAACGGTGCGTTAGTTTTTTTAGATGTCCTTGTGGCCAAGTTGAGTGAAAGCTATTCTATTTTAATAATCCTGCCTCAACATAAGCATCACTTGACATATGCTCTATGGAAATCCATAGGCCACAAGCTGCGCACAACACAACCCACATACAGTATGTGGCTGATGCTTCAAATACAAACCTAAATAATGAAAGCTGAGCCTAGGGTGAAAAAAAACCCACTAATGTTCCTGGTGTTCAAGCAAACTTCCTGTTTCTTTCAGGGTTTATTAACCATTAACCGCTGAAGCAGATGAAACCAACATTACATGTATCATCCAACTCACAGAGCATCTATGGTAGGTAAATATGCTTACTTAAAAGTAGTAGAAAGTTACTAAGTGAAGTGGAAACATTACCATTTAACAAATATACACATAGCAGCTAGGTAATTAGCGTGAAGCTTTCAAAGTGTAGTAGTAATTAACTTTGTCACCGACTGGAATTGGTGTTCTGTCTCTTCAAAGTTGAAAAAAAAATCCAATGCCATTGTTCCAAACTACTGTGTGTGTGTGTGTGTGTGTGTGTGTGTGTGTGTGTGTGTGTGTGTGTGTGTGTGTGTGTGTGTGTGTGTGTGTGTGTGTGTCTTCACACTTTCAAGTTTAGGCATCTGTATCTTGTATAAAAATAAATAACCAAGCACCACCAGCCAGCTGATTGTTTTCAGACACAAAATAATGATTTACTTTTGAGAGGCTGGTGAATTTTACCTTTTACTTGCCAGTCCAAGACAGCAAAAAATGAATCTTTTTACCCTTATGTGTGTGTGCAAATGTGTGTATAGCAGTGTGTATAGTACATGCATATGAATATGAGTGTGTGTGTGTGTGTGTGTGTGTGTGTGTGTGTGTGTGTGTGTGTGTGTGTGTGACGAACAGATATATAGCAAGACAGAGTGATGATGAGAGACAAGGAGAGAGAATGATAAATGGCAGAGAGATTTCATTTCATTAACATTTTTAATCACAACTTTGGACATGTATGGACATCAATCACCTGCAGTACTGCTGAAGACAGGCTCATCTGTGCAAGTGTGTGTGTGTGTGTGTGTGTGCGTGCATGCGTGTGTGTGTGTGTGTGTGTGTGTGGGTGGGTGGGTGTGTGTGTGTGTGTGCGTGTGTGTTTGTCAGAGAGAAAGAGATAGGTTGTGTGTGTGTCTCAGGGAGAGAGACATAGGGTGTGTCTCTCTGTGTGTGTGTGTGTGTGTGTGTGTGTGTGTGTGTGTGCGTTAGAGAGAAAGAAGGAGGTTGTGTGTGTCTGTGTGTGATAGAAAGAAACAGAGAGAAAGTGTGTGTGTGCGCGTCAGAAATAGAGACAGAGAGTGTGTTAGTGTGTGTACTGTATGTGTACTCGTGCATTCCCACCTTGCGCAGTCTCCCATTAGTGGTGCCCAGGAACACAATAGTATGGTCGTGTACGTTGTCGGCGGCGACAGCACTGAGGCCCTGGGCCTGGTAGATGGGTGTGGCCCTCAGGGGCCTCTTGAGGGCCAGCGGATGCTGCAAGTGAGCCGCTCCACAGTTCAGCTGCTCAGGCTGCAGCTGTGGGATGGGGAACACAGACAGACACAATGGAAACACAGTGAGTGGAGAGATTTTACACTTCAGGTTTCCTAATATAAAGGAAAATTGTCCTTAAAGGAAAACTGTACAGTGCACAGGGCAAAGTTTAAGTAAGTTAATTACAGTAATTACATTTGCAATGCATTTTATGAACTGTATGCACTAACTATGTAGCCATGTCTTGAATGTCTTTTTATACAGTTTAAATATAACACCACTTGATCCATGGTAAAACGGCATCTCGTCTCACTGTACACAGTGTATATGGTTGAAATAACAATAAAAATCACTTGACTTGACTTGACTTGACCTCAAAATGTTTCAAGCCCCTGCAGCTCTTCCTCCAGCTTGCACAGAAAACAGTCAAATCTTAAATCCTCAATCGTTACAACCCATATACAGTGCGTGTATGCTATTGGATAATATAAAGTCACTATCACTTGGATCAACTACACAATACTGTCTAAGAGCCCAATTTGCTCCAACAAAGTATCTTAAAGTTCTGTGATTCACCATCCATATAAATGTGGTAAGGGGATGTGCATGGTTTACACTTTTGTACTGCTTTACACTTTTTTTTACACTTCAGCTTTCAAACGTCCACCACACGGTGCTCCTCATCAACTTTAGGCCTAATTCTCAAACAACTTTGTGGATTAATTGAAACTGTGAGTGTTTTCCATGAGTTCCTTGAAGGACATGTAAAGTATTTCTTGAAAAAGGACACCCCTTTCCCACGGCCTGCAGTGAGTGACTCCTACACACCATGTTTATCTAAAAATCACTGACTCTCTGGCGCATGACAAACATCTTAAACAGAAGTATTCGGGTGTCAGTGGTCACGGCAAGCTGCAATCAAAGTGATTTTATTCTTGTCTCAAACGCAACATCATTTCACGGAGGCATGTAGCTGGTCAAAGGGACAATCAAACAGGAAGTTAACAACATTTGAGAGGATTTTGTTCTTATTTAATGAGCCATGTCCTTTGAACTGGAAAGAATGGGGGATATGGAAGTGGGTCAGAGACCCCTCAGCACTCTCCAGATGTGTGTTAATTCTGAACCAAATCACTTTCAAAAATCACTGCATTTTAAAGCTAGGCTACAGCCACAGAGCAATAGAAGTTCATTTGAGATAATGGAGTCTTCTTTACGGCTTACTGATTCTGTAGAGTCAAAGCCATTACAACACTTTAAGATCCTACTAGCCATCTTTACATCATCCTACCACCTCTGCATCAACTCTATGCATTTTATATAAGTATGGTTATTTTTTTTTTTAATCAATGGCATTGATGATATGGTCTTTTGAAGTCATAATGGTTCCTAAGTTCCTAATAATTAACAAATAATAAAATAATAATTAGTCAGGCTTTTCAGTGTATAGTTTCATTACCCCAACCACCTCCCTAATGAAAAAAGCCAATGTGCGCCCAAAGTAGCCTATAACTTTCCAAACATGCTTGTCATGCAAGTTTTACTGCGACATCTTAGGGGTGTTAGGCAGTTTCTCAAGCACATACTGTATGAGGCCCCTTTTCTACTGTGCAAAAACTTCACTGACTTGTGGCTCTCTGCTCTCATATCAGATAACAACCCTGTCAGATTTGTAAATCTATGGCTTTACCCTAATGGTCAGTCATCACAGTTGGCTCATGACGTCAAAGGTCTGGACTATAAATCACAATGTTTTCCTCATATTATTCAGAGGTTTGGCCATTTTAAAAGGAAATAATGGGGTCAAAATGGTTCAATGTAATTTCAGGGCATTTGCAATGAAAAAAAAAAACCAGTCCTTCACTGCAAATACCTGATTTACACAGAATGTAACAAATAAGTAGCCTGTACAAAATTAGGTAGGCCTACAATAAAAGAGTCAGCGGGAGTCCTATTCCCTTGAGGTATATCAAGCTAAGAAGAGCTTGCTTAGAAATATGGGCTATATTTATTATGTATAATTATACTTTAAATGCATTTTGTATAAAATACATGAAATTGTGGCATACATCCTGAACACATTACCTCTAGTGACAGAATTTCCAAGTTAAACATTTTCACCATGCAGACTTCTCAGACTCTTTTGGAGAACTTTATCTCTTGTGTATTAACTTTATTCATGATGGACAATTTGGCTGTGAGTTCTCAACCAAGGCCTATGTAAAAGTAATTTCTACTTTATATCAGTATGCAGGCTGTCCTTTACCATATTAAGTACAGTTCAGTACTTTCCAAATAACGTCACTTTACTTACATCAAAACATTGGCATGGTTTTAAAAGGAACCGAAAACTTCACATAACTTTCCCACAGAAATGCCGTTCTGCACACATTGTGGTGCCGCAATTGTGAAACTGACCTTGGAATTCCCAAAACATTTGCTGTCACCAACCACCTTTTCCTGACTTATGAGAATGGTGCAACTCAAAACAATAGCGAAGGATGTTCTTCTCTCAACAGCAGTGACTTGACATTTGTAAAAGTCACAGAAAATACTTTTGCGGTGATATAGGGGTTGTTCTAATTTAGCACACAATTCTAGCCTACCAATGTTCAAATATATCGACTAGCCACCTGAAAATACCCTAAAAGCTTAAACGCGCACATGGTCTCAATTACGCAAATGTAAGGGATGCTCTACTTTTTTTTTCTTTCTTTCTTTCTTTTTAACTTTATGGGTGTCTTGAAAATGTAATCCCATAATTGCGTTGTTTTCAGAACACATGTTAATATAATATTTAACCAACAGTCTTGGAGTAACAGTCCATGGATATCTACTTCCTTAGCCTTAGTGAAACTACACTACTTTATCCATTACAAAGTTAGACAAATTAGAATAAGACTGATCTTTTTCACTTACCACTATGTTAGCCTTAGAGATGCATACAGAGCCGGACCCTTGAATCACGCTGTCAAGCACCTGTACATCGGGAGTGTTTGGCACATTGGAGCAACTCCTTCGGCCCTGACGTATGGCCTCCTCAATGTCATCGAACCTGAATGCGCACAGTGCCGTGTACGGGCTTTTATCCGACTTGCTGAACACACCAAAAAGTACAGACTCCAGCTGTTGTTTTTCCTCGGAATAAACCTCCGCTGGATAAACTGATACCAAGCGTTTGTAAATATTCCCATCACCGCACTGAAGTCCGGTTTGAATATAAGACTCAGTGAGTTTTCGGATTTCAGTGGTCCGACGGCGGCTCTCCGTATCCAGACAGATGCGTGCCAATAGACTATTTGGCTGGCTTTCCTTGTGACCTGTATTTGCATCGTTATTTAAAGCAATGTATGAATAGCTTTTCTGGGCGAATGCGTGAACAAAGTTAAGTTTGTTTTTCTGTTTGTCTTCCTGTTTAATTTTAAATACATTGTCCTCTGAAGGGTTGATGTCGTATGTGAAAAGTCGATCGAGATATTTAGTGTTGAGTGATCTGATTGCGATTTCTGGGGTATTTTCGAACCGAAGATCCTCTTTACTGTGATTCTGAGGAAAATAGGGGGTTCCGGACCCCGTATATGTAGCCCCAACGAGCAGTCGAGTGTTCCCCCCGTGACTTTTAAAGACGAGGCCAACAGTACTTGCGTTGGGGTGGTTGGCTGCGATGTTAAGCATACTTGGAAACACCGTTTTGGCAGCGCGAGGTGGGAACTCCACTGCGACCTGCGAGATATTATCCATCTTGAGTAACTCACAGAAGCCTTGATACACCGACCCACATGTCACAAGCACACCTTGTTCGCTATCAAACACAAGGAGCTTGTTGTGATTGTCCGTAGATGCCTTGGCATGTTCACACGGTGCCTGTGGGAGCTGGGGCGCATGGCACAGCGGATTATCATCCACCGGGCCGGTGCGCCTCTCCACTTCCTTGGTAAGTGTTGTGCTGTTAAGCTGATAAAGCGTATTCACTGTGGCCAGGTAAATCCTCTGTGTGACTCCATCCACAACGAAGTTATTGGTCTCATTTGTAGTTGTGAACGCTTGTTGGATTTGAAGCGCACTGGCAAGGTGCGAGTGGATAGTCCAGCGCGAGTTCGGGGGCACCAGGGCGCCCAGAAACAGAAGGAAAATGGAAGGTGAGACACTTTTTTGCGAAGAAGGCATTTTTCCTTCTGGCTGGTCTTCGCGTGGTCTGGACCGAGCGGTGCATTGAGCAGGAGAAAATATCGCGTCCGTCTTACTGCAACAATCCAGGAGGAAAGACCGTTTCCTGCCGAACGCCTAAACACAAATGACGTGATAAAGAGTCGTGCTTCCTCCCCGACTAGAAGCCACAGACTAGTCCCCGGGACCAAACTCCCCACCTCCCTCTCTTCTATTTCTGTGTGTGTGTGTGTGTGTGTGTGTGTGTGTGTGTGTGTGTGTGTGTGTGTGTGTGTGTGTGTGTGTGTGTGTGTGTGTGTGAAAGAGAGAGAGACAGAGAGAGAGAGAGAGAGAGAGAGAGAGAGAGAGAGAGAGAGAGAGAGAGAGAGAGAAATTAACCAACCAATATTTGAAAATATTTTTTTCGTCCGTTAGACCAGAAAATATTGAACTGTAGCCTCTTCTGGCTCAGCTAATTGATTATATCACCGTTGTTGTGTGAACCCGAGTGTTGTGTCATTTATTTTACCCCCAACAGTTTTCATACACCTTTCGTGTGTTTAAAAACAACAGACTCCAAAGATAGCCAGATGATCAATCTTTTTGAAAATTGCATTCGTTCCACAGGCTGCGGTTCACAACCTCTACCTTCTGGCGCTCCGGCTCATCACAGCTCTCCGATTAGTCACGCGCAAAGAAGAAGACTTTTGCGCTCCATTCACTCAAAAAGTAAGACGGTAAGTACTGTCAAAGTGCTAACAGATGGGTGGTGCGGGAAACGAGACGAAACCTTTCCGGTGTTCTGGTGTCCAGATCCATTTTGGACACAGTTTAGCATGTTCTGTTGCCCTCATAAATATTTCATGACAACATGTGTTGAAGCACCGTAATTTCTTTTGCAGGCTAATTTGGACGAAGATGGAGTGACTTCTCCCGGAATGCTTCAGTTAAAACTATATTACGCACGAAGCGGTCGTAATCAGATCATTTGGACTTCGCTTAAATAATCTGCTTAGTTTCGTTAGCATTTCATTTAGAATGTAAAAGAAACATAGCCTAATCATCATGATGAGGGGAAATTTGCTTTTTGCGGACAATCCTTAACGTATACAGGTAGCCTAATTTGGGTAGAATCGTGGTCTTTGGTGTAAATCATCACAGTTATTTGTTACATGTGTATATGGGTTATTTTGCTTTGGTTTGCGCATGAAGGATGACACTCCGGGATGAGGGGTAGCCTATACAGTCAGACTGAGAGAAGAAGTTAAATGCCTTTTTTTTTCACCAGTGTCATGTCACTTTGGTAATCAGTAGTTGGAATAGGCCTCTGGGTGACAACCAAAGATGCAAAATAGATGAAGCCTTCTGGTGTAGGGCCAGGACCCAGTAGCCTAAGAGGCTAAATCCAACTTCAATCTGTATTTTCCTCTCCTCTAACACTGCTGAAACTGCTCATTTCCTTTTAGTTCCCTCGTGATCAGTCTAAGAGTTAGAGGGCAAATATCTGGAAAAGTGCATTTCACTTTTCGATTGTTGTTTCTGAAAACAACGCACGGCCGCCACGACCTGTTTCCGCTCTGATAAGAGTTTATGGTGGCGGGGGTTATCCGTGCATCCCTTCAAGACGCCCTCTCTGGTTTTCATGCTTCAGTTCAGACAGATTTATGGCGTGGTTCTTGCTTAGCCACGATTAAACGCAATGATACATTAAATCATCAACCATTAAATTGTACATAAATTTACAATGCTTGAACAAGAAGAGTTTCACCATCCAGACGACAACCTGATTGCACCTTTCCCTCTTAATTACGGGTCATGCGAGGCCACAGATGAGGAACGGTGGACAATGTTGCCACCTAGTGGCCAATCAGTGAGCTGTTAGATGTTCTGATAGATAGTGGATAGAAAATCAGTATTTGGCTTTACATGTAGGCCTACTGTATCTCAAGTCATGTTAATGATGTTAATGTAAATTTGAATGCAGGATGTATTTTTATGTATTTTTTGCTTTGATGCTTTTATCCTGGTTTTCACCAGAACCACCATGTTTCAGGAACACTGGTCTCAAAACAGAGATATGGCTTTGTCTGATGTACATCTCGTCTGATGCAGGGTGATTTATTGCATTGTTTTACTTGTCTCGCTAAAATAATCAATGGTCATATTATGGATAAAGTTTACATAAACAAATACCTAGTTTTCTCAGATTGGAAAAGTTGCCTGTTAGCTGTGACCTGTGACATGGTCATCCTAAGGATTCAGAAATAATTATGCTAGTAAATTGTAGACCCTTAATTCACTCTTTTCTTAGCACCAACACAGTCTTTTGCAATCTCTGATTGGTAAATGGAAGATAAATCAGTTCAGGTTGCAGTCACTAATAAGGAATCCAACACTTTGTAATTGCATACTGTATTATCATTTTACAGTGCCATACTTCTGGAGCTGAAATCATACATGTATGCCTTTTATTTCTTAGGCTACTTTTGTTGTCTAAGTGATCATGTCCCTCCCTATCCAACATGCCTGCTGTGCTGAATATCCCATTGAAACTTTGCATTTTTAGTCAACATTTACTTGGAGCATAATACAGTGTGCAGACCACTTCCTCAAAATACCTGCTAGACTTGTCTGACACTTGTAACTATATTTTTTGGATTATCCCTCCCTCTCCAAAATCCATAGACCTACACTTCCCTCTCCCTCCATTTCCCTCTTTCACTTTGCTCATGAAACACTGGATGAGATTAGATACTGTGGTCTACTAGATCAGTGGTTCTCAAACTTTTTCTGTCATTCCCCACTTTGGAAGGCAGAGAATTTTCAGGACAGGATTTTTGTCAGTTTTCATGTTACTAATTCAAAGCCAAATTTCGCTCAAGACCCTCATCACAGCAACTAGCAAATAACTCAATTGGAAAGCTCAATTTACTCTCATACTGTATGTGCATATCTGAAGAATAGCTGTGAATTCGGGGGGCATGGTGTGGCAGTTGGTCGATCGCAAAGAGATGTCTCGCGCCCCACCTCTCATGTGTCTGCACCCCACTAGTGGGGCCCGCCCAAAAGTTTGAGAAACACTGTACTAGATGTAGTGCAGTGGTCAAATGTGTGGTGTTGTGTTTTGTTGCCATATTATCCTTGTCAGTGGGGGGAGCTGTTGCCTGTTTATTGGGGGGCTTTATCTGTAATTGGGGGGGCCAGAGATGAAGCAGATTAAACATGACAGTCATACAGTCAAGACTCACGCTGAGTTATTTCGTAGAACACAACAATGTGTATTGTAGCCTACAGGGTGAAGGGTGGCACATGTTCACTATTGGCTGGGTCTAGCAGTGTGTTGTATTGTACCTCCACAGACTTCTATCTTACTCAACACTTCACATTTAAAGTGATATGCCACCATTGCGGGGAAATATGCTAAGTTTCCACCTCCCCTAGAGTTAAACAGTTGAGTCGTATCTTTCTCCAATGCATCTGGTGGTAGGACTTTTAGCTCCAGTTTAGCATAGATCATTGAATCAGATTAGACCATTAGCATCTCTTCTACTGTCTCTCCTACATCTATAACAGGAGACTATGGTAATGGTCTAATTTGGTTTAATGATCTAAGCTAGAGCTAAAAGTCCTATCGTCATACTGAGAGAACGGCTGGATGAACTGAAAAAAAGGTAGCCTGGCTATTGCGCAAACTAAATAATAACAAGTGATATTTAGTCTGGAGACCCACTTATTGCTTTTCTTGTAGTCATTTACGATTGTCCAGAGCCGTTTATTGGGCGCTACCAATGTCTATCACAGCGTCTGTGCATAGCTCAGAGCCAATACCAGAGCCACCACGTGACGTAAAATGCAATCGAGTGCTGTGCTAGTCCCTTTTTGTTCTGTGATTGGATACCGAAAGGAGGCGAGAAAATCGGCCATGGTCACCATGCTGCTTTGCAGAGTGAAAAGAAATTGAGCACGCAAAGGAGCATGGGTACTCCCAGGCTAGAAAAAGGGTAAAATTTCCAATGACCCTTCTGCAAACTCCTCCCACCTTAGCAACGGTTGCTATATCAGTCAAGCTTTCACGTCTCCCAGGTTCTCAGCATTGGTATGAATGGCGTGGCAACATGTTTTCAACCGTGTCAATTTCGGCTTTACCCAAAGAAATGGCAAGATCTCAGAGCGAAGCAGGCAAAAGGGTCTGCAATATGCTTATGAAGGCTACATCCACGACATTACATGCCGTGTTTGTAGCCAGACAATTGAGTTCCGGATAGAGGGCAAAGCCTACAGGTCCCAATGTAAGAAGCAGGCGCCTCATAATTTTGTAGTTACTTGTCGGGAAAAATGAAGTGAAAGAGCAGCAGTGCTCATGTACAGCAGGGTAGGTAACATTTACCACACATAAGTAGCATTAAATCCGCGTGATTACAATATTTGTAACATTAAATCCACGTGATCCGAGCTTAGTAACCATTGATGATAGGTCAGTCACCGTTTTGGGGGTTTGGTCGCGGAAAGGTGAATTGTTTTACTCAAGGAGAGATGGAAAATGATAGGTGTAAAATGAGGGGTTGGTGGTTACACTGCAATTCAGAGGTTTTAATCAAGTACAAACAAATCAAGCAAATCAATAAAACATGTGTTGGAGTGATACAGTTTATCAAAATTATATAAATATGTTTTTATAAATTAATTGCAATGGCCCATAGGGATTTTGCATCTGAACACTTATTAAAAAAAAAAAGCACCATAGAAAATAGAAAATACAACTGTACATGTGCAAAAGTGTATGTACTGTACCTGTACTCAAACCACACAGACACACATGAAATAGTCAGGAATGGACTTTATTCCTCCCATAAACGTTCAGAAAAAAAGCCATCAAAAAGTACAGGAGTCTGCATGTGGTGTGACAGCGCAACTGGTAAAGTGCGGTGCGTACAGACACAGGGTGCTTTGCTATAACACAATCAATACTCTAGCATCAACTCAAACCCATGACTCGTCTGTCTGTCTGTGAGTTCAATTCAAGGCTTTGCCGACATCATATGATTGCACAATACATGGCCCTTCAACGTCTACATTTTGAGAGCGTGACGCTAGTCATTGTGCGGCTACTACGGCTGCTCAGTCCATTAAAGTGCACAACCACAATCCTCAGTCAGAAAGCATGGCATCAACATGGAGATGTACAGTAATGCTCTGGATCTCATGCCTGTGTCCTATATAGCGTATACCCACGTCTGTTCACAGTTAGACAGGTGGGATGTCTGATCTTTCTCGATTCTCTCAAACTGACCATACCCCCACCTGTTGGACGCATTACTATAAATTAAAAACATTCTTCAAAAAGATGTCACATCATGGTAAAATCGGTTTCGTTTTTTTCTTCTTCTTCCTTGCTTCAGAGCTCTGGAAGGGAAGGGAATCATCCCTAATGCAAACCGTGAGGAAGCCCAGGTTAACTACAGTACACTCTCCCCAAATGCCACTCTTCATTCATGTACCGCGTGTCGGTACTAATTAGTACCCCAGTACTAATCTAATCCACCCCTCAAGCACAGTCCTCTTTCTCAACTTATATAGAGCAGTGCAAACAGGGAGGAAATCAGCTATTGCTGTCAATCATGGCTGAAAGGCAAAGTGCCTGGCGAAGGAAGGCAGCCAATCAAGTTCATTCTCTGGCAATAAGGCACTGAGGAAGAAAAAGGTCCTATCAGCCAAAAAGTTTTTTTTTTTGTTTTTGACAGAAGCTTCATGCTACATAGAACTGAATAATTATCATAAAAATAATAAAATAATAATCATATTAGAAATAATTACAATAAAAGTCATTACAATCTACACTTAATTAAGAATGTAGAGGCAGTGGAAGCACTGCATGTGCCAGAGGAGCAAACTAGTTTTGTCTCCGTCGGGTGTAAACAGATTCGCAAACTCAGCTAGATGGGTCTGAGACACTTGGGGTTCATCGTCTTCTTCAGGTGCCGTGTTCTCACGGGAAGAGTGGACACAGTGAAGGCCACCGCCCGTTGGCCAATGAGGTGCCAATCAATCAACCACCGCCAGCTTCTTATTGGCCCGTTGAGACATGCTGGTGAGGCGAAGGCCACCATCATCTGGGCAGGTGCACAGAGGTCGGAGTCTGGGATTGACTGGTCAGCAAATCCCAGTTTCTCCAGATGAAGGCGAGGAAGAGGAGGAAGAGGAGGGTGGAGAGCGATCGGCCGCGGGTCTTCATGAGCGGCACCACGCAGTTGGCCACGGCCGACACGAACACCAGAAGCACGGCCATGAGGGCCAGCAGCACGCTGATCAGTTTGCCCAGGAGCGTACGCGCCGCCGCTGCGCTCTCCAGACCCTCCAGCTGAACAACCTGCTGTTGCTGCTGCTGCAGCTCCATCTTGGACACCCGCGTCTGGCAGGCCTCCAGCGCCTCCTGCAGGACAAAACAAGGCACAGCAGCTTCAGTCAAAAGACCTTGGAAGGGATCCCACGGGTTAGAGGATTTCTGGGATATCAGGGAATTTCAATAAAGGCCGTTCCAGACAGGAAAAGTCAGGGAATTTGATCATTTTGTCAGGGAATATCAAAGTCAGCAAATTTTGTTAATATCTATATCACCACACATCTTTCATGTTCCTTATAATTTTTCAAGTTTAAATAGAATAAATTTACACTCTGATTGGCTGATTCATGCCAGTTAAGTGTTAGGAGGTAGACTCAGGGACATTAGGACTAGTTTGGCTGTTTTAAATGGCCTTTTCTGCTCAGCACATAATCATTATATCAGACATTCGTTTACGGGAGGTCATGGAAAATCAGGGAAGGTCATGGAAATATCAGGGAATTTTAAGTCTGATTTGTAGTGGAAACCCTGGCATGGGTGTTCATGCCAGACCACTTACATGAGCTTGTTCTCTCTCAGCCCTAATCCCTCAGAGTAAACTGACATAAATATGTATTATTGGTTGATTTGAAGTCTTTGAGGGTTCAAAGACTTGAGAGACCAGTAAACATTTTTTTTAAGCATACAGGGAATGTTTCATGTAAAGTGGACTTTTTTGTCACATAGCAATGCCAATGACATGCTACTTATTATTTTATGGAAGTGAATATCTATACACATTTTGAAGATCTGCTATATTCAATTGCTGAATAAAAAACTGTGCAAAATATTTTAATGACACTATGTTTGCTCATGTTCTAACACATCCAAATAGCTAGGAATGAACACAAACACAATTTTTCTTGAGACCATCACATGGCAGGTACTGTATGCACAGTATGTGTACAAGATAAAATACTAAAAAAGATAAAATGAGTGTAAAGGTGGAGAAGGGTTAGTGCAGTGGTTCTCAAACTTTTTCTGTCATTCCCCACTTTGGAAAGCAGAGAATTTTCACGCCCCACCTTTAAGGCTCAATTTGCACACAATTTTAGTCAATGTTAGGATTTTCATGTTACTAATTCAAAGCCAAATTTCTTCCGGACCAATCATCACAGCAACTAGCAAATAACTCAATTGGAAAGCTAAATTTACTGTCATATGTGCATATCTGACAAATAGCTGTGAATTCGGGGAGCATGGCGAGACAACGGTCAATCGCAAAGAGATCTCTCACGCCCCACCTGTCATGTGTCTGCGCCCCACTAGTGGGGCCCGCCCCACAGTTTGAGAAACACTGGGTTAGTGTGTGTGCACTGCTCTCCCACCTGAATGTCTCTGGCCCTCTCGTTGGACTGATAGGCAATCTTCTCCTCCATGCTGGCCAGCTCTTGTTTCAGGTTCAGGATTTCATTCTGGTGGAGTTCGGTCAAGTCATTTAACTGCTCCTCCAGTCGCTCACACCTAAACACACAAACACACGCACACACACACAAAAAAAAACGTGCAAGAAACATGAGCTCAAGGGATATTTCCTTGTAAGATAGCAATAACAGATTCTTCAACACCTCAAAGTCCTTTAAATGTAAAAAAAAAAGAGAAGGATAGAGTGTTTAGAAGGACAGAATATTGAGACACGTGTGGAAAGTGTGTCAGATTGTATATGTGGCACTTTGAGGTGTGTAAAGTGAGATCACAGTCAGTGTATCGTCTGTCCTGCTCACGAGTCACTATTTAACACTGACAACTTGAGACTCTCTCACACAGAAACATGCACACATGCGCGCGCACACACACACACACACAGATTTGAACCTTTCTAAATGTTACAGCTCTCAAAGGACTTCTTGCACCCAAAATAATGCATGCTTATTTATAAGTTAAGTATTCCAAAGGGAGTTCACAGTCAAATATGCTTTTAGGATACTACTCTAAAAGTCCTTGTGTCCAAAGATGTGCACCAAGTTCAGTCTGTGCTCACTGGGGCTTGAACATTTATTTTTAGCAGGAAAAACAAGAGCTTTGAGGCCATTTTAGGCAGAAAAATGCTGATCTGGCCACATTTATCCAGACCAGTATGTGTATCTACATCCGCATGTGTGTGTGTGTGTGTGTGTGTGTGTGTGAGAGTGTGTGTGTTTGCCATCTTTACTTCTGCCTGCGTCATTACTTGCGTATTAGCCATTTAATATTTTTTCCGCCCAATATTACATCTATCTAAGGACTTAAACTGTCTACTTTAGGGATTTTATATTGGATAGCATGCTAATGGTGCTGTGTGTGTGTGTGACCTGCTATCTACTGTACCTGAATCTCTCCTCTTGTAGCCCCTGCAGGATGAGTGCATAGTCTCGTGAGTAGTGGCTCTTTAGCCCCTCTAAAGTCTCCTCCAGCCTGCCCTGGCCCTCGCGCAGCTCCTGGAGCTCCTGGAGAAGCATCTCCATGGTGCTGTTTTGGCCCCTCTCCATTGTGTTCCCCTTGGAGCTGGGAGGACCCCCGGGGGCCCCCCCTGTGGTGCTGTTGGCCCCGGCAGAGCCTGAGGTTCCACTGGAGCAGTCCTCTTCGCTGCCGTACTTGGGACTGGCCTGAAGGCGTCCGCTGCTGCCCAGCACGTTCTCCTCGCCGTTGGCGTCGATGTCCTGTTCCTTCAGTTGGTGAAGGTTGTCGGCGCTTTCCGTGCGGTGCCGGGAGGCCAGTAGGAGCGAGGCGATCTCACGCGGCTTGGAGGCCGCCTGGTGAGTGACCTGCTGGAAGCTGGTGATGCCGCCGCGCACGCTGTCCACCACGCCCTCGCTGAACTCGGACACGCGGGCACCCACGTCTCGCAAGCCCTGCTGCATGTCGCGCAGCACCTTGGGTTGGCGAGCGGCGCCCCCGGCTGCACCGGCGCCACCTTGCTCAGCTTCACGCAGCCGTCTGTGGTAGTGCTCCAGCTTCCTCTGCAGCTGAGCGATGCTGCCGGCAGACTTCTGGTTCTTCTTCTCAAATACCTGCAGGGGGCGCCACACACACACACACAGAACACAACACAACACAAACACACCACACAACACAAACACACATATCACATGAGCCTTCTGTGGTCAGAGTTGTATGTACATGACCTAGAACAAGTGGAGGGATCAGTAACATGTGGTAAGCCTGAAAATGGCATTAGCCTATTGTACTAATGTATTATATATATATATATACTCAGTAGCATATCTATACCACGTAGACAACAACCACAGAGATGTGGTCAACTTGTTGACTCTCTGTTGGCCAACAACACAAAAAACAATATTATACTTGTAGTGTAGACTAGAGGTAAACATAGGGCTTATAATTGTAATAATAAACTGGGCCCATTATTGGACAGTGTTTTGAGGGACTTAATGAGAAATTCTACAGAACAGACTGGATATGAAACTTCTGGTTGCTTCAGACCAGACCAGACCAAACCTAACCAAACCACACACCACACACACACACACTCCTTCCTGTTGTGTTCTTTGCAACTGTGGTGCCATCTTCCTTACCTGCTTGATGCGCACGGTCTGCTGTTTATCGCTGGTGTTGTTTGCAAGCTTGAGGTACTCTGCCACATTCTCATCTCGTGCCGTCTGCTCGATGCGCAGCTGCTCGGTGAGTTTAAGGATCTTCTGCTGCAGCTGTGCGATCACCTGCCGGGTGCGCTGGGGGTCCAGAGTCTCGTCCGAAATCTCCCCCGCACCTGCGAGGGCTGCTTGGACCCCTCCATCCAATCTCTCAATCTGACAAAGGAGAGGAGAGAGAGAGAGAGAGAGAGAGAGAGAGAGAGTGAATATGAGGGCAAGAGCAGAGAAGAGAGGGAAATCGTCCGCACACTGCTTTCTCCCAAAGAGGCTTTTTTATTCAATTAAAACAACGTTTCGACCCGGCAGGGTCTTCATCAGGCTTAGGCAACGTTGTTTTAATTGAATAAAAAAGCCTCTTTGGGAGAAAGCAGTGTGCGGACGATTTCCCTCTCTACTCTGACACGTTTCCTTGTCCTGCACCTGGCCTCAGCGAGGTGGGATGTGCATACATTTACTTGGTCAAGAGCAGAGAAACCATGGAGGAAGGGTGTGGGAAACAAGTGGCAAAAAATAAATAAATAAATAAAAAAGACTTAAATGGAAAAGAGAACATGTCATGAGAGAGTTCCGTAAAAGAGCTTTCTCTGCTCTTCACCAGCCATGAAGCAAGAGTTTTCTGCAGCAGACTGTGGTTAGACATTAACGTCAGCTGATGCATGGAGTCAGCATAACCTACACAAGATACCCGCAAAAATACACACACACACACAAAGTTTCATCCACATGAAAAAGTTGTGCTCTTAGCTGGAACTAGGACAAAGAGGGTCAGTGTGTCCATCAGTAACAGCTCCCTCAAATAGTTCAAAATCTGGTTTCTGCGTATTGGATCCTCAGGACTTGGTTAAACTATTAGCCATGCATGTAATGGCTTGGTCGTGACAACAAGGATTCTTACAGTAAACATAATGCTGGATAACAAATAAGTCATGTAGCGTTGCCGCGCATCTTGACCGAGCTCTTTTCTGTGACATGACACACATTGGAGCTGAGAAAAGTAAGCTAGGCTGCTCACTCAGTCCAACCATCCTCCTCAATCACTAGAATCTACAGGCTACGAGATGACGGAGGACAAGATTAACCAAATGACTAATTGATGTGATGAAATGATAACGCGTGTCTCAGAAGTACAGGAAATTAGTCACATGGCGTAGAGAAATAATGAAAACACACAGGCACGCAAGCCTGGTGTGGTTAACAGGAACATGAGTAATGTTAGCAGGAGAGACAGCCTGCGCGTCAACATGTCCATACGGGACCAAATCCGATTTTGGTGTCAGGCAGCCGTTGTATGGATGATGATTGGTGAAAGCGGTGCAGAAACCGATGAGAAACCAAACCAAACATGCAGTGTAACCACCACCACGAAATCACCACATCCATCCTGCCACCGAACTTTAGTCAGTTTACTTAACGTTATCACCTTCCGACTGTTAACGTTAGGTAGGTGACTAACGTTAGAGCGCAACTGCTGCAGTTAAATCCATATCTTTAACACGTTTTTGTACGTTATTAGTCACTGGCGAAACTGTTGAATAACTTTGCCGTAAACCAAACTTAACGTTAAGCAAAACCGCGCATAAGTTCTCTCACCTTTCCATTCTTTAAGCGAAGGACCTTCTCCCAATGCATTATTATTATCCGGCGTGACTTTCGGTGGCGCGAGTTTCATCTGGTCAGCCGGGGAATGCCTTGCTTGATAATCTTTATGTATGTTTGTCCGGGGAATTTACGTTGAACACACCGGTGCCACCGCTTCTAAACCTCCCAAACTTGTTTTAAAACTGGAGACGTTCCTGTAACAACTTTAAAACTCCGCCTGAAGTGCATGGGCACTCCCCTACCCGGTTCTTTAGGATGACATCATTCTTGGCCGTCGAGTTCGCTAGAAAGACGGCAGGTGGCTAAAGCAGAATGCAGCCTAGACACAACCTGACTGAACTTTGACCGTTCATAATTTTCAAGAGAAAACAAGCATTTACCAAATGTAAATGATCTGCTTCGCCCGCCCTTAAAAACATTCATGAGCTAATACTGTTTTGTATGCATCTTTGAAGCATTAAATTAATGGACCTAAACCTTACCCCGAATAAAACTTAAATAAACGCACTTTATGCACTTTACGCACACTTATTTCTTCTGGTTTATTGGTCCAAATCTGTTATAAAAGTTATAGATTGTTAAAGAGAGTTTTTATTTAATATATGATTAGATTTTTGATGCACACCCAAATAATCAGAGTGCGCCTGTTCTTCCTAACCTTACAAAATGAGGCCAATAGCTTGTTTTTTCTTGGGTAAAGAGATTGTATCAAAAGGTGTAATTCTGGTTTCACTTTGTCGCGCACGTAGGATTTACATTCCTATTTGCTGGTGTAAGTTGTGTAGCTTCACACAATACACCTTAAGGAAACTCAGATGACACTATCTCGCGATCAAGGCCTCCAAATGGGGATTAGCCAATTATAGCCTCTGGGAATTCCCAGTTGAAGGTGAGTTCAAAGACCAACCACACCCTTGATTAGGGGTGATGGGGGTGTCAGAGGAACCACAAGAAGAAAACCAGTTTCACTTGGTCATTTATGCCATTTTTTAATTATTATTTATTTATTTTATTTTATTTTATTTATTCATTTATTTATTTTTTTTGGGGGGGGGGGGGTCACCTTACCCAGTCAACACAAATAACCAGTTCCTGTTTGTTCCAAAGTAATACAATCATACAATCACAACCACAATTCCATGTACACAACGACAGCACTCTAAGAACACCTCAATAGAAGATGATAAGTGAAACAAACACTACCCATATGACCGTGTGTGTGCAGATGTGTGTGTGTGTGTGTGTGTGTGTGTGTGTGTGTGTGTGTGTGTGTGAGTGAGTGAGTGAGTGTGTGTGTGTGTGTGTGTGTGTGTGTGTGTGTGTGTGTGTGTGTGTGTGTGTGTGAGTGAGAGAGAGAGAGAGAGAGAGAGAGAGAGAGAGTGTGTGTAAGTGCATGTGTGTTCATGTTGTTAAAGGTGAGCATTTCTGTAACTGGATAATGAACAGAAAGGCTTTACTACAGAAACATGTTAGCAGTACTCCAAGAGGCCCTGTAATTACCTCACACATTGCGTACAGATTAACCTGACCTCCACTATCAGAGGAGATGGAGAGGAAGCTCAATACATATTTGTATTTTAAATAATTTAAGTCCTTAAGCCGACTAAGAAAGCTCTGTGAGTGTAAGCTTGATGATGTTTAACACACACACACACACACACACACACACACACACAAACAGAGACTGGAACAGCAAAGGCCCGTTAACAAGTGTAAGGTCTATTATTAGTCCCTTTTGCATAGGCTACATACCATCTAGACCTACTTACAGTAAATCTATCCTATTGCTTCGTTACACGTCAAAACCTCATAACCAGCATTACATATGAGGGAGAGTTTGAGAATCTATGGTGCGAAGGGGCACATTTTGTGCTTGGAGTTCAGTGTACCATAAAGCTGTTTAATCAGGCCCAACACCAAACAGATCGCAGACAGCATAACAGAATTAGACCTACTAGCCGTGAGAACACTGGGACATCACTTTGGAATTCAAGGTCACACTCAAAACTCTAACACAGGGTGTAACACCATCCAACCCAACCACCCAATACCCCCTACACTCTAACACAGACACACACACACACACTGGTGCACCGATCATTGATTCTTCTTATCAAGTGGCCTACGCCTTGCAACCTCACTAAGAGATTACAGTAATACAGTATAGTGCTACTGGCTTAAGCTCCCCATTTATTAACCACCAGTGTACATCTGAAGTATGCTGTCACTTCTCACTACACTTTTTGCCTCATAAATTGAAATTATTTGAACTTTGTGCATCGTAGACCGAGTTTGCAAAACGGCAGCTAACACTAACTGAATGAGGCATGTCAAAAACGAAACCTAATCGATTTGCTTCCGTCTTGAAATGCCCCATTCTGTTACCATTAGCTGCCGTTCGTTTCGCTATCTCAGTCTACCTTGCATGAAATCCAGTGATTGAGGTGGCTAACAATAGCGCTTGGCACTATAAAAAAATAGGACTACGCGTTGATTTACTCCTGATTTTTCCTTTAAGCACCTTGGAGAATACTGGCCTTATTGCTTAGTCACTGCAGTGCAAGGCCTACTGTATGTCAATGTGGTATGAGGGGATTTGTGAAAGCTTTTAAAAGGTCTCCTTGTCTCAATGCCCATACTGTACTGTACGGTGTGAAGGTCAGGACCAGGGCCGCTGCTAAGGTTTTGGAGGCCCTAAGCTTAACTGGTCAGGGAGGCCCCCCCCCCCCCCAAAAAAAAAACAAAAAAAAAACAAAAGCAAAGACTTCCTGGCCGGTAAGTCCGTTTAGGCTAACATTAATTGAATTAACGTTAGCCTAAACGGACTTACCGGCCAGGGATGCACGGGCGTCTTCTTTTTGCTTCTTTTTCTTTCGCTTTTCAGCACCAGATTCATGCTGTCTCTTCATTATTAGATGTCAACGATGTTGACACATTTACTGAACATTTGCACAGCAGAATCTTGCAATTTGCAGTTTTCTAACGTTGCTGCTTGCTGCTTCAATCAAAGCCGACACAACAAACTCAAAGACGCAATTTGGGATGTACCATTTCAGGGAATAGGGGTGGGTAGGACTATCTTTGTATATTAGGCAAAACTGTTAATTTGCTTGAATTGTATGATGAGTTACGCAATTTTTAACAAAAAATGATGGGCCTATTCATTACTAATTCATATATTTTTGCAATGTAACTATTATCATGACATTTTTTAGTAAAGCTCAAAATTGGAGGCCCCCCGAGGCCCTGCCAAGTGGTTGAGGCCCTACGCACCTTGCGTACTCTGCGTATGGGGAACGGCGGCCCTAGTCAGGACCAGAGGACTGTGCCTCTGCTTCTAAGACTTTCCCACAGTGGATGAGATGAGAGAGAGGCCATGAAAGAGTGGCCATGAAGGCTTTTGTGAGCTGAGCTGAGTTCCGGGCATGGAGGGGCGGTGGTTTCCGGGCACGGTGGAGCAGTGGTTACAGTATGTTGCTCAACACTGACAATCGGGTGACCTGGGTTCGATTACAGAACTGTATATTGCAAGTCTGTGTCACTTTGGAAATATTTGTATGGGTAGAACTGGAACATAATTTGATAGAATAACATTATCAAAAATGTATTAACATGTATTTAAGTCCATTTTGTGGGATTTTTTTTTCTCTCTCTGAAAATGTTGTTTCCCTTCATTGTCAATGGCTATTCAATGTACAAAAATGTACAAAATACAAAATACAATGTACAATGTACAAAAAAAATGTTTACTGTATCACACTAAGCAGCCAATATCATGGAAATGTCTATATTTTTTCTTTCCTAAAATTATTGGAATAGTACATTTTTGAGTACTGAACATTCTTGAGAGGTTTATGAGTGCTGTGTCCCTGTCACCCAGCCAGTAAGGTCTGCAACACTTGGGTCAGTTAAGGTAACATAGCCATGCAACACTCTGGGGCCAGAGGTTGGCATCGGAGGCCTGTCACTGAAAACAGAGCAGATTTAATGGAGCTTGTCATTCCAGCATCGTAGTCGCACACATGAAGAAACTTTCACTTAGACGCCAGACCTCTCAGAAATACTTCTTCAGCCACATGGCATTAGGGGCACTTGGAGCCAGATGGAGAAATTGCAAAAGATTGATGAGATTAGAATATTTTTGTAGGAAATGTGTGTACGAATAAACATTGGAAAATTGGCCCCCTGCTCATGTATACGACCAGAAATAGACAGGCCTTTTTACTTTGCTACTTTCCTCCCCCGAATGCCTTCTCACAAAGAGCTAGTTTTATAGGTGGATTTCATGGCCATAGAAAATCCATTACACAAGCCTGATTACAGCGAGAACAAACTGTTTCTGTATTGCTCACTTTCTCTCCCTCTCGGTCACACACACACACACACACACACACACACACACACACACACACACACACACACACACACACACACACACACAGGAAGAGAGAGAGAGATGGTTCATGATATGTACTGATTTCTCCTTTTTTTGCAGGCCTATCTTGTAGGTCTATTACTTGTGACTGCGTTGGCAACATAACTCTTATTTGTAAAATTAATTTGCTAAAGCAGTGTGGGGAAAAAATCAAAGGACTGTAATTTGGTCTCTACTTTCTCATGCGAAAATTACATAATAGTTGGCGACAAACAGTGTGTGGGTGTGAATGTGTGTCATAGACACAAACCATTAATTAGGTTACAGATAACCAAGATCACATGCATATGCCTATGCCCTCTCAAATCAAAAGAGCTAACCTACAGTAACTCCTACCAAAGTCCTTCTAAGGGAATGACTCTTGGAATGTCTTCAGGCAGGCATTTGGGATCAAAGACCAAGCCCTATCAAAATGAATGGGGATATATCTAAAACTCTAGATCAGGCCTGGGCAAACTAAGGCCCGGGGGCCACATGCGGCCCGCTGAGCTATTTAATCCGGCCCGTGGAGCCTTCCCAAAGTAGAATAATTTATCTTTTAGCCAAGGGGATTTAAGATTATAGACCTAAATTTGTTGTAGTCATGATATACAAATCCCCCCTTTTAACCCTGCATGTTAACATGTCATCTGAAGAAAGTGAGGCTACTGGTTTCAGACGTGCCAATTTACCGGCATCAACCGGTTGACGGTTAACACCCAGCCCGTTAGTGAAAATCTAAATGCCAATGTGGCCCTTCAGCCAAAATAATTGCTCACCCCTGCTCTAGATTGACAGGTTGAACGGATTTTAAAAGCTTATTGTGTGAATCCTTGTTTAAATCTGAAAAATGGCATTGGCAACTTTCACTGCAGGGCAGGACATCAAGTTTCTCAGCTCTGCCATCTTTATATCAGAAATGGCTGCAAGAGCGTACATTTCTAAAGGAAGTCTTTTAAAGTAACGTGTCTGTCTCAGCTCTAACCTGACTAAGCCTTTGACTAAGCTTACCTGTCTGCTCACTTAGCTAACCTCCAAACTTTTTTTTGCTGACCTCCTAACTACTGTAACTAATGTAGGCTAAGCTAACTACTTTTTTAAGGGACACCAGGCAACTTTTTGTTGTAAAACTAGTAAACCAGCTGACATAAAAGGCATAGAAAACCTTCCAAACATCTTCCAGAGTCTTCCAGACACTACTAGAAGTAAAACATGCTAATGATGTCTGATAGGTGGTTTCCTACCCCCACAGAACTGTATAGTGCATATTCTGGATGGCTGGTGGCAAGAAAAACTTGCATTTATCCACCCTTCTAATGACTAAATGTCATCCAAATTCATTTGGAGACGGTACTAAATAAATTGTCTGCTAAACAGATAGCTCCAACAGTGGCAAAAAGTTGCCTGGTTCCCCTTTGACTAAGCTAAGCTAACTAGGCTACTAATAAGCCTGAGCTTAGTGATGCATTGCTCACACGGCAATCTGTGCATTCATGGTGCGCACACGTTTTTGTCCTTTTTCATTTAAATTGCATCTTAACAGAGTAGCCCCCTGTCTGCTTGAAACACTATAGAAAATCTTTCTACTTTTCTATACGGGCAATGCACGGTATGCTTGAATTTGAATGAATTCTAAAGTTCTAATGCTAAAGTGTCTTATCTTATCTTAACTTATTCACACAATATGACTACATTGAAGCAAACACATTGTGAAAGAACAACATCGGTTACAGACTGTGAACGCTATGTGCTTTCTATGTGAATAAGGCCTTAGTGCTGTCCTAAGGGGTCAGGCACACACACGGACCCCCTGCCCTTCATTCCTTCCCTTCTTCCTTCCTTTCTTATGGATGCATCCCTCCTTCCTTGCTTTCTCTTTTCCTCCTTCTGCCACTCTGCCTCCCTGTCTCTGCCTCCCTCCATCTCTCCCTCCTGTCCCTCTCTCCAGACTAAGCCCCCACTGCTCAGACAAAGGGCAGTTTTTCATGGAAATCCGCTTTTTTGTTTCTTTAAGGGGTCTCAGGCAAACTCTCACAATGGCCCCATTCACCATCCGTGGACAATTACATAACTCTCTGTGTTGGTTTGCATGCAACTACGCGTGAAATAAACACCCACAAGTATACACACACACACACACACACACACACACACACACACACACACACACAAACGCTCTCTCTCTCTCTCTCTCTCTCTCTCTCTCTCTCTCTCTCTCTCTCTCTCTCTCACACACACACACACACACACACACACATTCAGTCACACATTCACACACACATACACAAACCAACACACACACACACACACATGCACACACACAGCAACACACAAACACAGCGAACTTCACACAGAGCTCAGCAGCAGCAGCCCTACATTTGCTGAGAAGACTTAAAAGACCATGTGATGTAGGCTATCTGAAAAGAACCAAAGAACTAAGTTAACCTCAACCCATATTCTCAGGTGCCAAAACCCTCTCAAACAAAACCAAACAGAACACCTAGGA
>JAODXP020000015.1:27997642-28000142 GCA_027497455.2 Sardinella longiceps | reverse complement strand
TAGGACATCATCATCATCACCACGCTTTCAAAACAAAAGAGAGCTTGAGTCTTTGTACTTTTTTAAGTCCTTGAATTCACATAGAGGGATCTTAAATCCCAGAAAACAATATGCGGCAACAGGATCAGGGTGCTTTGCCAGGACCCTGTTCTTATGTCACAATACCACAAGTGCGTCAGCCGGCCGGCACACTGGCCGCCAGGCCACAGCTCTCTAAAACACCCACCTGCTAGGTCTTAAGTAAAGGCCACCGCACACCAGTTCCGACTTCCGACACAGTGCTGAGCACTCCGCTTCCAACATTCTATTCCATTGTTTTCAATGCAACCCTGCACACCAGCACCGAACCCTTCCGCCGTCGATTGTGAATTACGATTGAAGTCTATTTTGTTGGACCCGTCCATTGACATCCATTGTTATTTCTCATGCTACGGGGCTAGGTTCGTTGCGAAATTGTCGGATTTGAAAGTGGTCCGCAATGCTGTCGGAAGCGGTGTGCGGCGGGCTTAAGATGGTCATACATTATTCATACTATGGTCACTGCGGGAGCTACGGTTTATTCAATGACAGTCAAGGTCCACTTCTACTCCCTAAATTACAGTACATCAACAAACATCATTAATCAGAGAGCACACACACACACACACACACACACACACACACACACACCTGTGTGGGTTTCCCACACGCTTATATAATGACTGAAGGTGGCCCTTTACTCTGGTCCACATGGGTGGTGGAGAAAGCAAACGCTGGCGCTCACATCACAAACAGCTTCCCCATTCACACAGAGTGACTCCAGCATTGATTAAGGAATTACATAATCCCGCATTGACAGGGATTAATAGACGGATTTATGCATGACTGCAACCCCACTGCCCCCCCCCCCCCCACTACAGTACGTCCACATGTAAACAGTAACAAAAAAAAAACAGAAAAAAACGTGGAAGACACATGTACTGTGCGGCCTGCCGAAAGGGCCCAGATCGCTCACGTGTACAGTAGGGAACGGCACGCATGGCTGCCGATGCACTGTCCAGTCCCTCTGGCCAATACTGAGGGGGCAGAAAGCAGGTCCACATCACAGGCCAGGAGCTGGCTTACAACAGCCCAGAGAGAGAGAGAGAGAGAGAGAGAGAGAGAGAGAGAGAGAGAGAGAGAGAGAGAGAGAGAGAGAGAGAGAGAGAGAGAGAGAGATCTTCTATCCTTGACTGTAACAGGGTTTAGCCAGCTGACCTCAAAATACACACAGGTATGTATGGCAGCTGCTAAAGTCTGTGTGTGTGTGTGTGTGCGCGTGTGTGTGTGTGTGAGAGAGAGAGAGTATGACATCATGCCCTCTAATGTCCTGTAGGCCATCTCTTCCTTATTTGTGCCTTTGAACATATTCACAATGAATTCTTCACTGGCTTTTGCATTTCTAGACTGCTCAATAGCTCTGACTACCGGTAGTACACAACATTGAAATAGGCTCAGGGCTTCCCCACACCTTAAAAGAGCTGAGAGGCTGTCCAAAAAGCAGCCTCCATCTCTATACACTATAGACTATCTCTATACGTATCTACTATACCCATGTGAATATATTCATTAGTGTTTATATTGCCTGTCAATGTCTAGCATAACCCGTAATCATCCAATCACAATCCAGAATTCATTTCAGTTTTCATTGCTGCTTTTTTTTAAAGTTTTCTAACTCTTTACACTAAAACCTAAACATCCATCCATCTACTGTGTCTGCAGCATTACAAACATACACACCAAATAATAACAATAATAATAATAATCTTGGTGGTAAATTTACTAATTAGAGCTTCATAGCAGATATCACACTCCAAATGCAATATGCTACATTTTATTAGCTATCTTTAATTACGCTGGGGTTCAAACAAGCAGGCAGGGAGGCAGGCAGGCAGGCAGATGTTTTGGCCATATGGCCTTCCTCAGTGTACTGTTTCCCAAGTGCTTCCTGTTGTAAATTTCACTGCCATATCTTATTACAGTAAACATGTCCATAATTGCATGCTACCCTGACTTGAGCTCTGAATCAGCATTTGCAGGTGCACTGCAGTGATTCAGGCCGAGGAGAGGGCAAGGCAGCTCTAATGCAATAGGCACAAACATGGGCTAATCATAGCCGCCGCGGGGTGATGATGACCGGGGTGATGGTTACACCACACAGATGATTCATCTAAAACAGGCCGAGGGGATTTTTTAAGTGACTTAACAAACATCTACCACTAGAGGGAGTCCAAGGTCAGAGAAAATGCTCACTCTACCACCTACCGCCGCTTCCCACACACACACACACACACACACACACACACACACACACACACACACACACACACACTGAGGTTTATCAGCCTTCAACATGTTTCTATTCTCCGTCTACTCCTCCATTCTTGACTGTCTGTCCGTCGTCTGACAATTTCCTGTACCCTTCCACAGCTGTTGGAATGTTTTTCCTTCATTTTTTTTTTTTCATTTTCATTTTTTCATT
>JAODXP020000015.1:27965142-27987642 GCA_027497455.2 Sardinella longiceps | reverse complement strand
AGAGAACGAGAGAGAGAGAGAGAGAGAGAGAGAGAGAGAGAGAGAGAGAGAGAGGTGTGAGGCATTATTCAACCAAACCCATTTCACAATGCACTGACTAAAATCAGCAAACAATAAGAACCTCCCAGATTAAACTCCAGGGATTTAACATTGGAAATGAGCTCTCTTTGTAAACACACACACACACACACACACACACACACACACACACACTCCCTCTGTGCATGTGTTTGTGTTTGTGTCCACTGTTAAACCTTAAAGCTGTGTCACTTGCTGTGGTACCTTATTTTAGAAGCATTTCACGGGAAATTCAGGGAAAACATGGACATTACATAAATCATAGTAATGCACACACACACACACACACACACACACACACACACACACACACACACACACACACACACACACACACACACACACACGCTCCTACTAGTCCACCTGATGAGAAGCTAAACCTAATCCCTAGCTGCATTTTCATTTTCCT
This sequence comes from Sardinella longiceps, assembly GCA_027497455.2. NCBI lineage: Eukaryota > Metazoa > Chordata > Actinopteri > Clupeiformes > Clupeidae > Sardinella > Sardinella longiceps. The sequence goes on along the minus strand of JAODXP020000015.1, from coordinate 27,987,155 downwards.
GTGATGACACAGGGGATGGCGTGGCTTGGTGGGTTGCGGGGGCTAGGATAGAGAAGTTTGATGGTCTACTGATTGTGTGTTTTTTTTTTTATATAAATATTAACTACCAAATCCTCTTTCAGGGGTCTGGGGAGGACAAAGCTGTCTGGATATTTACTTCAACTCACACACATACACACACAAACACACACACACACACACACAGAGAGAGAGAGAGAGAGAGAGAGAGAGAGAGAGAGAGAGAGAGAGAGAGAGTCATGCGCCTTATCCAAATAGTGATAGTAATATTACTGTTAATATTACTGACCAACTTTTTTAGCTTTAAAAGGACTGAAAGTGTATAGCAACATCATAACAAGTTTGAGCGTTTGCAGGGGAGAAGAATTTTGATACATTTGTGCAGGCAGGAGTAGAACGCTTGCTAGTTGTATTTATTGGGTGCATCAAGCTTAGGAACAGTTACTAAGTTTTCAATGCCTCGTTTTCAATCTTGGAACAGTCATTATATAGTCTTTATAGTTATTGTATAGAACAAAGTGTGGGGTACTTTGTGCCTTTCTATGGTTTACGTAAAACAGACGCTCTCCTTTAATGGGGGATGAGTTCAATTCACCTTTTTCACCTACGTCACTATGAGGCACTAGAACGAGGCTTGGGTGGTAAAACTTCCCCAGAAGTAGCTTCTGGGGATGGGATGCCCCTCATCTGCCCAACTTTCCACCTGACCAACAGTAAGAGAGGGGACCAGCAGTAGATTTTCTGTCCGACATATGTGAGAAATTATTAATTATTATATTTATAAAGCGAAGGGAGTTTTTCCTTGCCCCTGTTTCTCATGGATGCTTTCCGTACTGCCTGTAAAGCTCCGCGAGACAATGCACTGTATTTGAGCGATCTACAAATAAAATTGCATTGAATTAAATTAACGTTTAGTCGGCACTTCCTCTAGTTTTACCACCCGAGCCTCGTTTTTTTTCGGAACATGGCGGCCAGGTGAAAAAGGTGAATACTGTAATTAAATGTGACTGAGCTTGGGAGGTTAGTTCAACTACAGCTGGGTGAAACATGGGACATACACATCTGCTGATTCAGCACAGCACCCCCCTAAAAAATACACACACACACACACACACACACACACACACACACACACACACACACACACACACACACACACACACACACACACACACACACACACACACACACACACAATCTCACACACTCATTCACACACTGTGAGCTGTTCTTGCACCTACAATAACCTTTCTGGAAGTATAGACACATAGCCACACACACATAATGTACACATGCAGAGAGAGAGAGAGAGAGAGAGAGAGAGAGAGAGAGAGAGAGGCTAGCACAGGCATGCACACTGAGTGAAGCTGGGGGGTCTGAAAGTGCAATTGTTTGACTAACGCTATTCAGCTGAATCACATCAATGGGCACACTGTAGCCTTACCTCTGTGGGAGGGTGGACCAGTACGTTCTGTATGTCTCTTTGTGTAAGAGTATGACAGTAGGTCAGTCAGTGTGTGTGTGTGTGTGTGTGTGTGTGTGTGTGTGTGTGTGTGTGTGTGTGTGTGTGTGTGTGTGTCCGTGCGTGAGTGTGTGTGGGGGGTAGGGGTTGTATAGTGAGTATGGTTGTGTGAGACAGGCGCAGTCTGGTACGGATTTGAAGATCCATCTGCTATAGAAGCATGCTACGTGTCTGAGTATGCTGTGTGTGTGTGTGTGTGTGTGTGTGTGTGTGTGTGTGTGTGTGTGCGCGTGTGTGTGTGTGTGTGTGCATTCACACGTGAGTGTGCTAAGAGCAGTGTTTAAGAGCATGCTGTCATTGTGACATACCTTGACCTAACAAGAGATTGTCTGAAATTAGACTACATAAATTATAAACTAACACCACACACACACACACACACATACACACACACACACATAGCAGGGATGGCATAGGCAGGTACGTTTGTCACACTGCAGAAATAGTCCACTCTTCACCTGTTACTCAAAAACACATAAACACAGGCACTGAGTCTAACCAGAGTAGATACTATTTTGCAGAGATAGAGAAATAGATACTATTTTGCAGAGACAGAGACAGATAAAAAGACAGATACACACACACACACATGCATGAACGCATCCACAGACGTGTGCACACACACACACACACACACACACACACACACACACACACACACACACACACACACACACACACACACGCACGCGCGCACATGCACACACACACACACACACACACACACACACACACACACACACACACACACACCTGCTGTGTGACACACTGTAACCTTTACTCCACAACACACCAAGATCAGGCTTCAGGTTTCAATCAACACAGTGAGCATAATATATATCTACAGCAATACATTCAGACATTATATGGACCTCTACTTAATACACGCCAGAATAGACTACTACAAAATATTCCCATCCAGTGACAAGACATAGGCCTATGGAGAGGGGAGCTGGGCATACAGTAGCAATTGAACCTACAGAAACGGCATTCAAGCCAGAGCAACGTGCATGGGAACGTCAGTGCGGGACAGTGGTCAGCACGGAGAACAAAGATCAAAACCAAGCCTGATTCAAGCCTCCATTCCCTGGTGGGAGGGGGGAGCATAACGTCATCATGGTGGTCTGACCGGCATCGGCGCGCGACTGGCTGTGTGCCTGTGAGGCGCGACCTTCCGTCTTTCTCTCTCCCTTTCAGTGTGTGTGTGTGTGTGTGTGTGTGTGTGTGTGCTCTTTCAACAAATATCGTCTCTTCACTCGCAAAAAAACAGGGGAGAGAAAGAAGCGCCTTAGTTGCTCAACCTGAATCATTCATTGAATGGACATGCAACAGATGTTGTGAAGTAGCCTACCCGGCGAAAATTGCATGCAACATTGCAGAATTGAAAATGGATAAAAGGGAGCATGGGAACTTCTAAAGTATGAATTAAGTCAACCGGTATCATTGTGGTGTAAAAAGCTACATCAGTTTCCACCGAGACCTACGGAAAGCGGTGCACATAGAAAAGTCAAAATGCCGAGTCTGTAGTATTCCTTCATTTCTGATGTGTATAGTTTACATTTAAGTAAAAATGTTGAGACAGTGCAATTTCCAGTTTAAAACGGAGTTGGACTTTTTTGGCAACTTACATTGGAGAATGAGAGCCAAACATCTTTGACATCCGGTCACCGGTGGTGTCTAGAGTTCCATCATATGTCCACGAAGTTAGCGGAGCGCGAAACACCCAGGGCGGTGAACCTCTACACCAGATTGGGAGGAACTTCTTTAGCCTTGACAGTCCTACTGAAAAGTATTGTTTGTTAAATAAATACTGTGTGCAGAAATTGCAATGGTTAATGGTACATACAAAATATTTTATACATTTAGGTTCAAAAGAATTGTATCTCAACAATTGATTGACACTTACATGGACTTCGTTGATGGCCAGTTCGGTCCTCTGGCTGGATCTCCCACAATGACGTGTTTGAAACGTGTGCGCGACGCATTACGCACTGGGGTTGAACCAGCTGCGTCGTTACGATTGTGACTGACAGGCATCTCTCCCTGAGGTAGGCCCCTGCTGTTGTTGTAGTGGTCCAGCCTGACACAGATAGATGAAAAAGATCCAACTGTGTGACATTGTTCTGAAACAATTCCACAGAGGAATAAACTCAGGAATCCAGGCGGACGGTAGCCTACACAGACTGTTTGAGGTAGCACTAAATCTATAAAGTGTCAGACAAAGAGTACCTCTAAAATAACAATATTGATGCGAACAAGTACTTTTTATTTGAATACCGAGTTTACGGCACAAAAATTGAACAACAGTAGCCTATCAGAGCACCACCCTCTGGCCGCGAGAAATACGACCACCGCTTGATTGTCACATAGTAGGCCGTATTGTGGGCCTACCGTATGTGTAAATTGCCATTTTCAGGTTTAATTCTTAATAGCTTTTATTTAGGCTATGGTATGCATTCATGGAAATCGTAGGCTAATTATAATTTACTGAGCGTAATGGAAAAAAAAAATAAATGAATAGGCCCTATGTTAAACAAGTTGGTCTGGACTGGTTGGACTGGAGTTTGGTACAGAGATGAGAAATTGTTGGCATTAATTGGATATGAATGAAATGTTGTAAACCACATGAATACGTAATATGAATGTATTCAGTGAACAATGAATGAAGGACATGCTATTACATTTCCATCCAGAAAATGAAAATGATACTGTATACATTGTATTTAGATCAGTGTAGTAGCTATAGTACAGCTTATTAAAAATATATTGCCGTCTCTTTTTAACATGTTGAATTAGATTTAACTCCACACACAGAACATGTAGCCTTGTAGTCAGGCTACTGGTGAGTCATCCCTGTTACAGATGCAGCAGGCTACCTATGTGCCAAGTGCTGATTCCAGCCTATGCACTCCTCTGACACCTCTCATCAAGTCCGTCCCTGAATTAGCTATACTGGGTTGGCATACCAGTGGCATCTGGAGGGTTGTCTGAGATAACTGATCAATATCAGCCATTAAATACAAAATTCATAGGGCCTTGACTACCACCTGTGTCCCTGATTTAATTGTGTAAATCAGTTGTAGCAGAAGTGCCTGCTGGCTGCCTTTGACTGAGAGGTCTATGAGAGAGAGGATTTAAGTGTGGAAAACTGCCCAGCAGATGGCGATGTTGCTACAGGACTGTAATGCACAAGGACTCCAGTCACATTTTCTTTTTGTTATTACTTCTTGTTTATGTGTTATTTCTTTATATGTTAAAGAGTGTGAGTATCTCTCAGACACAAACCTAAGAGATGTAACAGTTCTTAAATTCATTGTCACATAATATTTAGATTTTTACAAGATAAAGTTCACGATTTCTATAAAACGTTAGGCTTTTAACATACAAGTACACCTTGCTGTCTTTGCCACCGGCAAGGTCACAGTCTCAGCTAGGGTTGATCTGCCTCAGTGGACAGAGTGGACAGTTACATGTGCACTTCTCAAAAATCCCTCAATCAAAATCAGCAATCCTGAACATGACTTATAGTCTACTACAGTATCTCCTGCTCAATATCTCATACATGCATTCATCTCCACACATGTATGCAGTATTGAACGGCACGCTTCACCTGTCCTTCATTCCATAGCATAACGAGGCTGCATCCTATAGTCAAAAGTCTGGGGGGTGTCCATACTGACTTGTCCATATGGGAACATGATATGTTGTTTATATTAATGTTTTTTTATATATTATAGTAATTTTTTCCTCCAAAGATACATATTGTATAACTGCGGCAAAGGTGTTTGACCTTTTTGGAAATTTGGATGTAATTGGGAAGAGGCTTTATTTGGCATTAGGGTAAATTTCCAAATTGGCATTAAATTGTGGTTTTGAAATGATCATCAAGCATGCAAATGAAATTCCCATCGCTTAATGGTGTTAAATTGCTAATTAAAATGTTCAGTTAAAAGGAAATTAAAGGACAGAAATGGACCATCGGACTATCCTCTCTCTCTCTCTCTCTCTCTCTCTCTCTCTCTCTCTCTCTCTCTCTCTCTCTCTCTCTCTCTCTCTCTCTCTTCTCCTTTGACATTGCCATCTTATGTAACATGAATAACCTTTGAGTGCAGTTGCACAGAAGTTTTGGATCCTCTGAAGCTGTTGGACCATGTTGAACAGGGGTTTGCACCTTTGATGTGATGAGTGTGGATTTAGCCTTTTGTGTTTTCCGAGCACTGTTTTGGCGGTTTCTATCTCGTCTATCCTGTCGGCTGTGTGAGGCTGCTGAGGTAGGCTAATAGGGAAGTGCTGAGAATGGAGAGTAACACTTTTGAAACTACAAGTTCTGTTAAAAAAAAGAGATAAAAGCACAAAACACCTCCATTAAAAGCCATTACTGACCCTGTCCTGTACAGAGAGACAGAGAGACAGACAGACAGAGAAAGAGAGAGAGACAGAGAGAGAGAGAGAAAGAGACAGAGAGAGAGAGAGAGGAGGAGAGGAGCACTCCATATCTGATAAACAGCTGAAGGGAAAAACAGAGTTAGGGGCTGAGGAGTGGGGTGGAAACAGATAAATATCCTCACAGCCTGTTTAGACGCTCACTCAAAAAAAAAAAAAAAAAAAAAAAAAACCTCCCACCTTCCAGGAGGAAGATTGATTCTGTTGATGACGAACACTCCCTGAACCCTGTCCTCCCAACGCCCCCCCCCCCCCCCCCCAAAACAGCCCCTCTCCTCTCCTCTCTTTCTCCTCTCTTCTCTTCTCTTCTCTTCTTTCATTTTCCTCTCCTTTCCTCCTCTGCTCTCCCCTCATGCCTAATTTGAAGAGGTTGTTTGTCAGGCTGCCATCCCATGGCACAGCCTAGATAATGGAAAACATTAGTGGGAGAGGATGATGCCAGAAGACCCCCGGCTCTCTCTCCTCACCGACGGCTCCGCCCTCGGCAGACCCCCTGTGGGTCCTCTCAATTACAGGCAGCCCGGCACGCTCGCATGCTCTCAAGACGGATGGAGACACAGGAGGAGGAAGAGGAGGAGGAGGAGGAGGAGAAGGAGAAGGAGGACCGGCATTGATCCTGAGCGCGGCACAGCGGTAAGCTCTGGGGGATTGAAGAGGGGACGGACGGACAGCAGGCCAGCTCTCAGGTACAGGACTTGGGTGAGGTGTGTGTGTGGGTGGGGGTGGATGGAGGAGTGACATGATGGAGACCAGGACACTGAGGACCTGCAGCAGCAGCAGCCTCCAGTCATCCAAGACGCAGCGCTCTTGACCGTACCGTGATGCGTGTGACATGGAGGACGAAGGGGAAGGAGGGGGGACGGGACAGGGGTGCGGTGGAGCTGCATGTGAATGTGGGCAGATCCACGAGCGCTGGAAGCTAATGAAGACGCCTGACAGTGTTCCTGACGCCACACGCAGTCTGCTGACGCAGTCACGAAACAAACGCCAACGCTTTGACGGGGCTTTGGGGGAAAGTGGTCCACCCCTCAACCCCCACCCCCACCCCACCCCCCACCCTGGCAGGCAAGCATCAATCACCAAACTTCTTTGACTTGTGCAGGAAGATAGAAAGAGAGAGAGAGAGAGAGAGAGAGAGAGAGAGATGAAAGAGGAAAAGATGCTGAGCAGCCAATCAGAGTGGCACAACAGAACACTAAGGGGGAAGGAAGTATACAATACAATACCCCCCTATGCATAAAGAAAAGCTACACATAAACACATACACATACACACACACACACACACACACACACACACACGCCCGTCAAAAGACACACACACACACACAAACACACGCACGTCAAAAGGCGGCACACACACACACACACACACACACACACACACACACACACACACACACACACACACACACACACACACACATTCATCATATGCTTCCATCCCTATTAAAGTGGGTAATACATATACACAATCAGAAGTATACAATTGGACTCCCTGCTGGTTGTCTCCACTGTGCTACAGCAGCACCATTTCCAATCCCAATAGATGACTGTGGAGGAAAAGCAGGTAATTAGGCAGTCATGCCCACACAGCCCTAGAGACACAGCTAACTAACCACAGAGGAGGAGAACACACACACACACACACACACTGCAGCCACCTAACACACACAGCGGCGACAACGACAGCAGCCACAGCAGCAAGTATAGCAGCAAACACTTCATAGAGTACTGAGCTGCACATTCATGCCTTTCACAACACAAATGACATTTTTTCTTTTCTTTTTTTCTGTCTTTTCTTTTCTTTCTTTCTTTCTTTCTTTCTTTCTTTTTTTTTACAAAACAATTAATCGAAAAGAACAGTTAACAAAGCATCCATCTGAAAGAAAACACATTTTACAGAGCTCCTTGACATTTACATGTGAATTTAAGCTCAGATTAAAAATCTGCACAAATACAATCACTACACACACACACACACACACACACACACACACACACACACACACACACACACGCACACAAGAGCGAAGAAAGAGACACTGAGGGATAGATGGTAGTCATAGAGTAGGAGGAACAGAGAGACACAGAGAGGGGGCATATTAATATTAATATGAATTTATCATTTCACAGTGGGATATGGAAACATTAGCCGGAGGCTATCTGTGTGTGTGAGCAAGCTCACTTTCTCAGACATCTCCTGCCAGAACTATGGTGATCTATACACTATCCGGACACCTGTCCACAGAAAATAAAGAAATAATTAATTATAAATGGAGTGAATAGCTAAACGAATGTAAAAGGGCAACCAGAAGGAAATGATGAGGACATGGATCTATGGGGTAGACATTTTAGCATCAATATGGAAGTGTGGAATCCTGCCTGGGCAAATATCAGTGAGTTCCTTCCTGTGGGCAGCATTCTGAGCAGAATCCAGCGGGACAGGACTGAAAAGGTCAGGACCCTGCTACACGTCCAGCCAGCTTGTCCATATCTTCACCATGGTGACAAGCATACCAATGACGGCGCTAATTGCTGCGGTGCTGGAGGCTCCAGGAGGAGGGAAGAAGGGGGCTGGCCCCATCTCTCACCATCACATCCCCTGATGCATCATCACTTTGCATGCACACACACATGAGCACACACACACACACACATGAGCACACACACACACACATGAGCACACACACACACGGTCCCACTCATACAATATTCACACACATACACACACTCATACACTGAATCACACCAATCCACGCTAATACACTGACACCCCCCCCCCCCTCCCCAATACACACACACACACACACTAACACACTACTCTTAAAAATCCACAACCACACACACACACACACACACACACATAATTAATTAGGTCAAGTAGTGGAGAGTAACTCAATGGCTCAAGACAAAACCGCTGTTTTGAGCAGATGGGCACGCACACACATAAAGGTAAATGTGTGTGTATAAGTGGCTGTGTTCCCGCCGGAAAGCTCTTGGTGAGGTGAGAAGCACCTGAGAGAGAGAGAGAGAGAGAGAGAGAGAAAGAGACGATATTACCTGAGGGTCTGGCTCAGCACCATGGAGAGCTCCAGTGTGGTGCATTTTCTCTCTCAGGTTCCGGAATGTTCTTCTTGCCAGACCAACACCACTAACCTGAAACAGAGGAATATCATGCAGAACCAACAGGCAGGTGCTTTTGGAGCAACATGTCCAAGCACTGTGTGACTGGTGTACCAGTTACTGAGACTGTTACTGTAGGTTTGACTAACAATTCACCAACTGCTCTCACAATGAAATTTGTTCTTAAAGGAAAAATCCGGCATGAATCAACACGTAGTCCTACTGTTTAATAGTGCCGAGCGCTATTGATAGCCACCTCAATCACTGGATTTCATGCAAGGCAAACTGAGATAGCGAAACGGCAGCTAACGGTAACAGAATGGGGCATTTCAAAACGAAAGCAAATCGATTAGGTTTCGTTTTTGACATGCCTCATTCAGTTAGTGTTAGCTGCCGTTTCACAAACTCGGTCTACGATGCACAAAATTCGATGGATGTGGCTTTCAGTAGCGTTTAGCAGTACAAAACAACAGGGCTACGTGTTGATTCACGCCAGATTTTTCCTTTAAACCCCATTTACAGATTTTACATGAACATACGCAGTTTGTGTAACCTCAAAGACTGCTTGAAGTGATCAGGAATTTGCAACAATTCTGCATATTGACATAAAATTGTTATTATATATTGCAGGTAATTCATAATATGATATATTACATAATATTATACTATATACATTATACCTGCTCATTTTTGTAGCGGCTCTTTAAAGATATCCCTGGCTAGTAAACATGAACCTTGGTTAAATCCTGTTAGATATAGCTTATACTAATGGCAGTTTTATAAGACCAACATGTCTTACAAGCCTGGGATAAATGTGCTTTATTGAGCTATATCTTTGCTCTGTTTGATGTTGTTTGCAAGTATGCAAAGAAGCAGAAAATTCTGAAAACATTGTCAACATTCATAAGTTCCCACGCCAACATCCTCACCATGTTGTGGCAACAGCAGTCTGTGAATGCCTCAGGCATAACCACTGGCTCTCTTTTTTAACTGGACTCTCCTAGACAACTCCCTCGCAACTTCCTAGAGTGACCCTCTTGAAAACCAAACTCCTGCAGAGGCAATGTGGCTGAAGTAGCTTCAGAGAGTCTTCCTCACACCTCTCCCCCTCTTGTCTTCTGTATTCTCGCCTGGCCTTGTTTCCCCACCTTGGCTTCACGTGTAGCATCCTTTAGCTTCTCTCCTTTTTCAAAGGCCTCCTCTGCTCATATCCTCAGCCGTGTCTTCAAAGGGAATCGTTAACTCAGTGAAGCAAAGTACTGGTCGGAACAAATTTGAAATTCCTTACCACCACCAAACACTTCAAGTCTCACCTTTGATTTGAGGCTAGTAACTATGTGCGTACATGTGTGTGTGTGTGTGTGTGTGTGTGTGTGTGTGTGTGTGTGTGTGTGTGTGTGTGTGTGTGTGTGTGTGTGTGTGTGTGTGTGCCTGTGATGACAGATTGAAATGAAGGGTGTCTGTGTGTGTGTGTGTGTGTGTGTGTGTGTGTGTGTGTGTGTGTGTGTGTATACGTGACTGAGGAGTGTTACTGAACATGCAGGTTCATTCATTTTCAACTTCCTATATTAAACTCAATCAAACACATTTCTCACTGGGTTGATTAAAGCTTGCAGAAATTCAGAAATACTTTGAGCAAGCAAGAACTGTGGGCCTATTCCTTCTACCATTCATAATCACCAAGGATTTTACAAAGTCATGAACAGGACAGATACCTGCTGCACAAAATCATTTGAATCTAATCCTTGCACCCACAGTGAAGAAGTGATTTGGTTCATTTGCCCATAAACAGTGCCTGGGCAGTGGCAGCAGTGTGTCCGAGAGAGAGAGAGAGAGAGAGAGAGAGATGATGATGATGATGATGATGAGATGAACTTGAAATGAAAATCCGCCGGTGGTGGTCTAGTCTGTTCAAAAACAATTGGGTTTATTACAGTAATAAGCAATGGCCATTGTCCTGACACACCTCGAGAAGAAGACAGGTTTCAGGGTTTGCTGCAGGTCTCTTTCTGACAGCTCAACATGTTTTTAACAGCATAATAACAAACAGTATGCGTAAGTGGTCAGAGCCAAAGATAACGCCGCTAGAAAACATTCACTTATTAGAGCATGTCATCCCCCAAACGTTTTTCTTCACTCAGACACAATCCCTTTGACCCTTAACCAAAGTGCAGCAGCATGAAGGTGGTGGGTTTTTTTTGTTGTTGTTTTGTTTTTTTGTTCTCTGCTGAATCGCGGCATCGCGGCCCCCTCCGCTGAAATTAATGATGTGTTGTGATCATGCATCAGACCCAGCGGTGCCGGACAGTCTTGTTATCTGGCACTAGTGCGAGTGTGTGTCGCGCACACACACACACACACACACACACACACACACAAACCACAGCTAATAGGGCTCAGTGCAGTGAGTCTGCTGGTCTGGGCTGCTGCTGCTGCTGCTGCTGCTGCCGCTTTGAGCCTTGTTAAAAGGCTCCTTTTAAACATCCAACACCTCTAATTATCTGGCCATTGTGACAGGTTCATTTAGATCTGCTTCTCTCATTTACATGTACATCTGTGTGTGTGTGTGTGTGTGTGTGTGTGTGTGTGTGTGTGTGTGTGTGTATGTGTGTGTGTGTGTGTGTGTGTGTGTGTGTGTGTGTGTGTGTGTGTGTGTGTGCATGCATCAGTGTGTGTTGCTGCATGTCAGCGCACGTGCATGTTTGTGCGTCAGTGCATGTGTGTGTGTGTGCATGTGTGTGTATGCGTATGCAAAAGTATGTAGGCCTGTATGAGTCAGTGCGGTTGTGTAAAACACATGCTGCTTGTATGGAGATAATCACCACCCTTTAGAACAGCATTTCTATAATCTTGCACAGCATACTTCCATTCATGAAGTCCCCAGCATCCGGCTGACCTGTCCCACCTCCCGTCCACAACATCAGCCAGAAAGAACCTCTCATCATGGGCCACTCCATCAGAGAGGCTGTACCAAGATCCCCATCCTGCAATCTTGTTGTTAGTGGCCGGGTAATATCTGAGTTAGCATACCCTTTAGGCTACATAATACTATTATTACCCTATTACAGTAAGTAGTTTATACAGGTAACAGTGACAGAAGTATATACATAGATTTTAATTGGCCAAAAAAACTGGGAATTACTGTAACTAATTCCATACAAATATATTGGCAACATAAATTGACCCGTCTTGTTTGTTTGCAGTAGTTTTCAACAGTGTAATGTAGCTGGTGTCTTTATTATGATAATGTAAAAGGATTCAGTCCTTAAGGAGTGAGAGATGTTTATTATTAATGAAATTGCTTTAGGAACTGCAGAGTAACAATTTGCCACATTCAAGCACACTTGATCAAACAGAACATGACTATTTGTGTTAAATTAGAACATCACTGCAGGTCTTGGGAGGACTGCAGTATTGACATGCACTTCCTACAGGGATGGAGACTGAAGTGTGAACAAAAAATCACAATCATGTCCCACTGTTTCCTAATTACTTCGTGTGGTGTCAGAATTAGCCGGGAATCAAGACCGACAACATCCCTTATTTTTATCACTAGCAGAGGGAAACCCTTTAATGAGGTAGAACTTGTACTTGTGGAGAATATCAATGAGATATGAGTAATAACGACCAATTGTCCTCGTAGTATCTTGACATGCTGCACATGCTGTAAAACTACTGATTGACATCATTTTTCATGGGTTAGTACAGTAGGCTACTCCAGTGAGGTACCTTTAATTCTTCTATTGAACTATAATCATGAGCAAAGTTACTTTTCACTGCATCTGTAAAGACCAAATTGTGCTTTAAAAGGACAAAGAAACTATGTAATTCATATGAATTATGTATGAACTATGTTATTCGTTGTTTTCGCGTTGGTTTGTCTGTCTGTCTGTCTGTCTGTCTGTTTGTCTGTCAGCAGGATAACTCGAAAAATACTGCACGGATTTGGATGAAATTTTCGGTCAATGTGTATATTGGGACAAGCAAGAACTGATTCGATTTTGGTGGCGATCGGTGATCCAGAACATGATCTGGAATTTATATTGTGTCCACATTGCCTTGGCAGAGGTCTGCGCTCTCTGAGCGCTTTTCTAGTTCATTATTGTGTAGGCCTTTTAGCACTAATGCAATGGTGATATTCACAGGGATCAATTCTAGAAGTTTCACTTCCGATTTTAGTTTTCCAATTAGGGACTGCAGTCCATGCTACTACAATGTGCTAATATTATATCAAACAGGGGAGGTCTATGACGGGAACAGTTGATTAATTCAGAGCCAGGAGGGGATGGATGCTGGGGCCAACCGGGGAGGATTAGCCCCTCTATAGGAGGTGAGCTGGTGAAAGAGTGTTTTTTTTTTTTTTTTTTTTCTCAGGTGAAAGGAGCAAGACTGGAAAGCGATGAAAGAGGAGGGGTTTGGGGGCGATTGGTTGGGCAGGCGGCGGTGGGTGGGTGGGTGTGGGTTGGTTTGTGATGAGCGGCACCTGAGCTGTGCTCCCTCTCCCCCTCCGCTGATTACAGCGCAGCACAGAAGCTTCTGGAAGCACACTGGATATCCATTACTAAGCCTGTGTGCTGGCAACGCAGTGTGCCCGCCACTCTGACTGCCTTATTACGGGCAAATGCTGTCTTAAACAAGGACTCTGTTCTATGTGCTATTCTCTCTCTCTCTCTCTCTCTCTCTCTCTCTCTCTCTCTCTGTATCTCTCTCTCACACACAGACACTCACACAAAACTGATATGCACTGGGTAAATGCATACACTATGCATATACATGCATATAAGCCGCTTTATGAGTGTTGCCTCAGACCAAATGTATTCTAGCTCATTCTACCTTTCGTTCCCTCTCACACTATCGATCTTCATTACTGCTCTTCCCCTTGTCCACGCTGCTAACTCTCTCCCTCCATGACATCAGTCATCGCCTTGTTTGCAGCCCTGTCTGCCCCTTAACAGCAATCTTCAGTAGAAACCATCTATACATTTTTTTCCTCCCAAGTAGTTTTGTGTGTGTGTGTGTGTGTGTGTGTGTATGTGTGTGTGTGTGTGTCTGTGTGTGTGTGATTTTTTACCTCCGTCAAGGATATTATGTGTTCACCCACGTTGTTTTGTTTGTTTGTTTGTTTGTTTGTCTGTTTGTTTGTTTGTTTGTTTGTCTTTATGCAAAATAATTTTAAAAAGTACTGGACAGATTTCAATAAAATATTCAGACAACGTAAGTATTAGTAGAAGGAAGAGATGTGTAAATTTGGTGGTGGCGATCTGGATCACCATTTGGAGTTTGTATTGTGTCAGAGACCCTCTTGCCTTGGTGGAGCTCTGTGCTCTCTTCGAGTGGTTTTCTAGTTTGTTTTTTCTCCTTTTTCCTCTTTTACAGAGAGACAACCTTTTCATGATGCTTTCAAATGTGAAATACATGGGAGAACACTGCTCTGACAATCTGTTCTGTCTACAACAGATCAATAGTAGATTGTTAGAGTGAAAGTCATACCGGGAATCACCCAACAACAGAGAGACGCTTGCTTCCCTACCAGCCTGGATTGGCCCATCTAGCATCTTCATTCATTTTCTTCTCTCTAAGACACCAGTCTGCCACTGATCAATGCAAAAGTGTTTCGCTCGGCCACCAGGATGGAGAGCCATTCACTCTCCAGAGGGGATGATGTTTTAAAATTGAGAAAGTACCAGTGGTAAATGACAGTGACAGAAGCAGTGCCAAGAACTTCAAATTGGGAAGACAAAGAAATGCAATCGTAAAAGCAATGTGTGGGCCTATACATACAAAAAATGTTACAAATACTATACACATACATGGCTTGCACTGATGATGTGATTTGTTATCAATTCGCATAATTAGGTCCAAATGTAGCCAGTCCTGGCTGGAATTCTCAGTCAAGCAGTCAAGTCTAGATTCTTTTCACAAAAGAGCCACTTCCCTCCTGTAGTGAGTGTGATTTTTAATCACAGTATATTTTCATGCACATTTCATCATTTTGAAACCGATTCAAACTATATTTTGGCAAAATAAATTTGCTGTCATATTACATGTAAAGCCCTGCTGTGGAGTCACTCTAACCTCCATTATAAAATCACACACAGACAGCCCCAACTCAATCTCATGGAATCCTTTTCGTAAGACCAGGAGGAAGAAGCAAGAGGTTGCTAGGACGATAGAAGACAAAAAAGCGAGAGAACGTGAGAGTATTCTGACATGCCTCACCCATCTGCCCAGTGTGAGAAGAGAGCAAAAGATGATAATGACTCACCCTCAATGTCCCTGAAGCCTGACAACTGACTGTACCCCTCGTCCGTTAGACACACACACACACACACGCACGCACACACACACACACACACACACACACACACACACACACACACACACACACACAGTTCACTTTAAACTCTTTGAGTACTCGTCTTTCTGTCACAGACCCCTTTTTGTGATGATTCTGGTATCCATCCATAACTCTACTGAGACAGCCATCTGCTGACTATTTCCAAACATTATTGTCAAAATGGCAGGTTGCTCTTTCCAATGTCTTATGTGGCACATCTCTGCTGCTCAGGGAATTCCTGAGGGATGAATGACAAAACAAGTCACTCTTTTTAAAGACATAGAAGCAGACTTCACTACCTAGAGCACAGTTAATTCCATACCATATATTATATACACATATGTATGGAAAGTTATTCTCACACACACACACACTATAAACAACATTGAAATTAAATGTTATATTCAGGTAACATCGGGACAGTCGCTGTGAGAAGCATAGTAAAAACACATAATTTTTGAATATTTTTGAAAATAAAGATATACAGTAGTGTTGGTGGAAAAGAGCTCCACGTACACGCTGTATATCCTGTATATCAACGCACGGTGATGACTCAAACACACAGCATATTGTGCACCGTGGTGTATTCTATGTTTTATATTATATCCTTTAAAATTACTCAAACGTGTGTCCTCTTCAAGTGATAGTGGAGGAGATTGATAGTGTTCTGTATATCAAATTTATTCATAATGTTAACGTAGTAGCCTGTGGAATATAAAGCTCTGGCAATCTGACATCTAACAGTCAGTCGGAGGGGCACATTGGGAGAGTGAAAGAATGAAGAGTGGCAGAGGGAAAGGAAGAGAGAGAGAGAGAGAGAGAGAGAGAGAGAGAGAGAGAGATATGAACGGAGACATAAATACGGTGGTTTGGTCCATCCAATCCCTCTTCTCTCCCTCTCTCTCTGCTCCCGGGAGACAAACCCAACATTTCAGTCGCATCTGAAGTCTGTCAGCTGGAGGTCTCATCTCTCAAGTGTAGGTGTGGAGAGCTCAGAGACCCTATGAAATAGCCCTATATAATTTCACTTGAGCGGAATGAGCAATCGATAGCCCTATAAAATCCAGCTCCAAAGCTTTCACAGTGAGAAGTAGTTAAGGCTGTGTTGATTGTGGGTTACATTCTAAAAGTTAAGAAAACATTTCAGCGTGGATTACAGGGTATAAGGTGATGGGATTTTCAGCAGTGTCACCAGAAAGTGTCTGAGCTTTAGCCCATAGAAAAACTATCATTTAAAACCCCCAATTTATAAATGTCACAAACTGATTTGGAAAAAAAACAGAAAGAAGGAAAGAAAAGAAATAAATGAAAGTAAATAAAATCCAAAACTGGTTAAAGTATGAATGTAGTCTTGTAGGATTCATTCAGAATGAAACAAAACATTGCTTTTACACACACAATACAAACAAAACCCTTTTTCAACCAAGAGAAAGATTTTTTCCCATCTAATAAGTGGAACCAACAGTTCCTTGGTAATTGCCACAGGCACCGATTCTCTGACATTTATGCGAATCTCCACTGAATTATAAGCGGCAGAGAGAGCCATTTGTTAAGACCTTTTTCAGCCATTTAAAGATTTAATAGTATTCTCTACTCTGTGAGAGGAATCTGTGGGAATGAAACGGCTATGACAGGTTACCCTTAACTATTACTGTAATGAATATCCACATCTTTTTCTATCTTAGTGAGAGCGTGAGTGACTCAAAAAGTTCCCATATGGCATTTGACATGATAGATTCAAAGTCAATTCTGATGTGGTTATAGCAGCTTATTTTGATTGGTTGAACACGACCAGTGGCGGTCTCAAGCGGTTTCAGCACCAGCAACTCATCCGAATGTAATTCAGAACTGATCCGATTAAGTGACTCCAGGGAATCACCTTGTGGGAATGTCCACCGGCCTGGGGGAGCTTTGGGCAAGACTACCGGTAGGCCTAATTAAGAAAAGAGAGGACTATTCTCTGAAGGGTTTCAGAGAATTTTTCTAGTAAAACAGAAAGGGATCAATAATCAGGCAATATGCTCAAGCATTGATATTCACACACACACACACACACACACACACACACACACACACACACACACACACACACACAACCACACATACACACTCACCACATACTGAATCTCCACAACCACACATAGAGAGACACATAATAGATTAGAGCGGGTCAAGTAGTGTAGTTCTCCCTATTGTGTGTGTGTGTGTGTGAGTGTGTGGGGGGGGGGGTGTGTAGGCCTGTATTTTTTACCAATTTCAGTACTTTGATGCACTGATATTTGAATTAGAATGTCACTAGATGCACATGCTGTTTCTTCCCATCCAAGCTACACATCTATCCCTCAGCTATCTTTAAATGGCTACCATAGATAGATTGCAATGACCTAAACAACAGTGATAAAACAGACAAAAACGACTAGCTATCACATTGGTATTGATCCAGTTGAGGAAAAAGGAATTACACTATAAGATAAAGAGCAAACAAAGAATAAATATTATATACTATGATCCAAACCAAGAGAGAAATAGGTCTCCTGATACAATGGATTGATGAGGAGCTGTTAGTATTCCAGAACCTTTCAAGTCTGTCTTAAAAGGGCAATTCAGACTGAAGATCCGTGACGAGGCGAAACGGTTTTAGAACGGAGTTGCGGCGGTGTGAATGAATCGTCGCAGGCAGTTGCAGGCAGTTGCAAGCCGTCACAAAAGATTTAACATGTCAAATCGCAGTTTCAGAGTTTTAGAACGTCCAGGTTTATAGAACGTTGCAGCCCGTCTCGTCGCGGATCTTTGGTCTGGAGCTACCTTTAGACTTAGAGGCAAAACAGAGACTGGGGGATGGTTTGGTGGCAGTCTGTGGGGCAGTGGCCATGAACAAACAGATGCAGGACAGGAAAAAATGGCTGGAAAAAAAACAAACACAGAATTGAGGATGGCGAGACAAAAGAGAGAGACGTAGCCATCTCAGCAGGACACTTACATTTGGAGAGAATAATCATAGATGACAAGACACAGACAGAGATGTCTCACCGAGGCTAGACTGAATTGACAACTTCTGAAACAGCGTGACAGAAAATGAAAACGAGAAATAGATATATTTATGGGGGAAAAACACACAGACAAAAATATATATGGAAATTGCTAAACCTTGCTGCATTTCAATGCAAAAGCAGAGCAGGTGATAAAGACAGAGCTACATGTATTTGTGATACCAAAGAAAGGGAGAGAATCACATTCATTTCAAATAGCTCTCCTCTCCTATGCAACAGCCTTACGATGGCAACATTGCCTTGTATGTAGCATCTTGTTTTCCTCTGTTAATTTTCATGCTATACTTATGGTAATTTCCCAAAGGTTATCTCATATTACATATGCAAGTTCCATCTCAGTTAATTATCCAGCTACAACAACAATTACATCACTAATTGAGTTAATCAAGTTTTAATTGAGAGAGTGAGAGAGAAGAAAGAGAGAAAGGAAGAAAGAAAGAAATAAAGAAAGAAGGGCAAATAGCAAGAAACCGTTCATGAAGGACGATGACAAGAAAAGAACCAATCCATTTCATAAACAATTTAAATAGAAACTAGAAAAGCGCTCAGAGAGTGCAGACCTCCGCCAAGGCAATGTGGTCACAGATGGTGATCTGGATCACCGATCGCCATCAAAATTGAATCAGTTCTTACTCATCCCAATACACACGTTGTCCGAAAATGTCATCCAAATCTATGCTGTACTTTTCGAATTATGTTGTACACAGACAGACAGACACACAGACAGACAGACACACACATGCCAGCGAAAACATAACCTCCTTTGGCAGACAATGCAAATACTCAGGACGTCATTTGCAAATCCTTACATATAATTGGACAAATCACTTGTCTATCATCTTACTTCAACCACTCACATCGAAACCAATGCATTGTATCCCATCATGCAACACGATTTCTAGTTTCTCAACTATTCCAAACAAACATACACGTCAGTATCTGTGGCCTAATTGCCACAATAATCAATTTAACTCGCAGAATATAGATGTCTTTTTCAAATATAACAGTTAGTTGTGTTTTGTAAGTTTGTTAGCAATGAGCTATGTCAAAAATCCCGCCCAGTGTTTCCTATGGTCCGTTAATTCCATTTTGGCTCTGAAATCCCTTCCAACTGGCTCGACATCAGATGGGGTAGTGGACCTGCGTGCAGTGTAGCGTATCATCTGACCTGAGTGAGGTTATGATTTTCCCTTTGGAAGCAGGGCATTCCTTAATACATCCAATATCATTACTGTAAGCAAGGTTTTAGCTTCAAAATTTGGGGACAAAGTCTGGTTTACTTTTTTCTATATTACCAGAAACAGACCACCATAAATGGGGACTGTTCCCTGAATTTAGGGTTATATCTGGTCACCCTAGCTGACACACATTAGCAACGTCACTAGCTTGTTGTTTTTCGTCTGAACTCTCTCTCTCGATTCGGAAGTGAGGAGTGGGGGCACAGCCACTTTTCCAGCTGCATTAGCCCACTATGAGGCCCACACAAAACCATCCCCAGCCAGCCACCCCATCCGGTGGCTGCCTGCCTGTGTGATGACCAGCTGAACTTTGCACTAACTGAATAAGCATGACAGGGGGGATGAGCACACATACACTTTGTGGCCGCTGTGCATCGTCTGTGTGAGACACTGGCGTTTCTCATTCACTCAGACCCTTCAGAGCAAAGGGCAACCAGGCAGAGACAGTCTGTCATGAACCGACAGAGGTTTGTGCATATGTGTGTGTGTGTGTGTGTGTGTGTGTGTGTGTGTGTGTGTGTGTGTGTGTGTGTGTGTGTGTGTGTATGTGTGTGTGTGTGTGTGTGTGTGTGTGTGTGAGTGTGTGTGTGTGTGTGTGTGTGTGTGTGTGTGTGTGTGTGTGTGTGTGTGTGTGTGTGTGTGTGTGTGTGTGTGTGTGTGTGCCAACCAATAAAAGGCCAAGTCAACAAACTGACAAATTGACTGTTGGTTTATGCGAGTGAAAATCTTAATCCATTAAGACAATCTATTCAGTTGGGAATATTAGTTTGTTAGAATGGATGAGTAAGAAGAGGCAATGACTAAGAAAAATTGTGGGGGTGGCTGCATATCCGATTAAACGAACAGAAAGAAAACTAAACAGTCGTTTCCTGTGAACGGCAAAGATTACTTTGACACAAAAAAGCCAAACTATGAGCATGAATGAACAGCAGAAGAATGAAAATCTGCCATTTAGAATTATGATTACAGCGTGTGTGTGTGTGTGTGTGTGTGTGTGTGTGTGTGTGTGTGTGTGTGTGTGTGTGTTGTGTGTGTGTGTGTTTCCATTTGTGTGTCAGGTCTCTTCATGTTTCTCTTATATTACCACATTCACTACAGCTTCTTTATTGTGTTGCAATCAGTTTACCTTCTGCCCAGCTCAATGGAAGCTCACACAAGCCTCAAAAGATGGACACCATTTAAAATAATGGCCATGCCACACAACACACTACGTCCGCTTGGAGCCTCCACCGGATGTAAAGCCATCTGCTTCATCCTTTGTCCCTGTCCATCTCAACGACTCGTGACTCAAGGAAGAGAATCAATGACTGCTTTACTACATTTAAGCCAAATCAGGGCCATTCACTTAAAACAGGTGGTGTGTGGGGGTGTGTGTTTGTGTGTTTTGTGTTGGTTGATTGTGGAGGAGGAGAAGGTGGACATTGTTTACTTACAAAACAAACTTAACTAATAACTTCAGGTCTTAACAAAGGCCTGAAAAGCCAAATGAGTAAAAAAAATAAAAATAAATGTACAAGTCCGTTTGTCTTTTCAAAGTATCTTTATATGGAAGACTCTCAATAGTTTCACCAGATAATATAATGATGATCCCAGGAAAAGGAAGTTTGAAAAGTGATTGCAGTATGCAGTGTCTGCGAGACAGTGCAGATACTCTTTAGAGAGTCGTTCAGAGTTGCCCCTGTGAGTTTCCTGCTGATTGATACAACTTCCTCTATCAGGTTAAACCAATCTGTACTCTCCACTGTGACAGGACTGTGCGTCCCTTCTAGAATACTGAACTCCCAACTCTGTCTGACTGTGAGTCACTGAACACCTGACAGGCAAGGCAGGAGTGGAGCCGCCGGAACCCTCCTAAACTTCAGCCCTGCGGCTGCAGTGACAGTTACTTTCAGGAAGCACAGAAGCCAGGACCCTGGAGGTCTGGCTGAGGAGACTACTGAAATATATGAACAATATACTGCAGGGAAATAATACATTGGGAAAAAATTACTGGCACATATCGCCTGGAAGAGATATTTGTAAGAATTTGAGGTGAGAATATCCAAAGATGACTTAGAAACAGCGATAAAGTGTGAGCCAAAATGTTATGTCAAAAAGATATAAGCACCTTGTTCAGATATCCTCTGAGGTTGAATTAATCTTTCCCACTTCACATGCTATTTGGTGTGGCCACTGCATTTGAGGATAGCTACTTTGAGAAGCACTAGAGCCAAGACCCTGGAGTTCTGTAGAGAAAACATAACACTGATATAAACAGTCCACTGCAGACAAAATGACAGG
>JAODXP020000015.1:27955142-27960142 GCA_027497455.2 Sardinella longiceps | reverse complement strand
GGTGGCACACAAGGCTGGCACTCTTAACTAGTTTGTTTACGCATCACACTGGGGCTGTCCGCTTCCATCCTGTCTGTCTGTCTGTCTGTCTTTCTGTCTCTCACAGACCAGAGTCGCGTCTTACTTACTTACTTACTTACATCAACACCCTCAGACTCCTGCAAGTACACAGCATTGAAACCATGTGTGAACAAAAACAAACACACCACAGTCACACACACACACTCTCTCTCTCTGTCTGTCTGTCTCTCTCACACACACAAACACTCACAAAAAAAGTAAACAAAAAATTCATTGCAAATGAACTTAGAGGGTTTTGCATCTAAACTCTTCCTGCATTGGTTGAATGTCAATGTGGTATCACAGTGCCTGAAAAAACAAACAAACAAACAAACAAACAAACAAAATTGTCTCTCTGACTGAACTCAAGGACAGCAGCGCAGCGGCAATCCCCTGGGAGCCGTTGCATTCAAACTTTTAAAGCAAGTTAAACACTAGGCTAGAGTGAGTTGACAGAGCCAGAGAGGGAGAACAATAGTGCTGTTGGCACTTATGAGGAGGTACAAATTTAGATGTGTTCCTAGTATCAGGACCCAGACCTGCCCCCTAATTGTTACGATGGTGTATGTTGTGTCCTACAGTCTTGCACAGTGGGCGACAGGTCGTGATTTTTCAGCTTGCTGCACATGTAATTACAGCTCGCAAGGGGGCTTGTGGCCCGCATGTTTAAAAGCTTGCTTGTGAGGCTGGAGAAAACTGCTTACGTAAACCAGAGTAAGGCAGGAATGAAAGGTTGAGACCAAGCCAATTATTTGATACAGAACATGTACAACTATGTAAACAAAACAAATCCACAGAACCCTAGAAAATGATATTTTCATCCAGGCAGTGTTTCCACCTAAAGAAAACAATAGATGCAAAATCAAAAATGTACAAATGAAATAGGATGCATTGACAAACAACTTATATGGGTGTGTATACTTGCAAAGGATTACTTAGAGATTTGAATATAAGGTTCACAAAAAAATCAGTTACAAGTTTGCAGGGCAAGGGCCCAATATGTATTTTATAGGAATGATAGGCTACTGCAATACTCCAGGTGCAAGGTTCAGACAGCCTATTAAGGCTGAATTTATTACAGAAATTCAAACAGACTCGAGCCCAAGTCGAGCGCACTAGCCTACACCCACGCCCAGCTACACTTTTAGTGAGGTCATTCATTGCTCTCGAACATTCTTGAACATTACTTTTGAATACATAAGTATTTTTAAACCGCGAAAGGTGATGTGTATTGACAGGTTGAAGGATTGGACGTGACAGCACATTTAGAGACCCAATTGATTCTATTACACGCTCTGCGCCTTGTTGTCACTCACCAATCGCTTAATAGCCAGGGCTTGAGAGTTCGTCGAGTGTGGCGATTACAGTTAATGGCCTCCAAGCTTTTGAGGAAAATGAAAACAATGATATTGGCTTTCCTCGGTAATCTGTGTCTCCTAGCCCGCATGAATGTTATTAAGAAGCTGTCATGAAACTGAAGTGGATGAAGGGTCTTGCAAATGGCCATCTGTAGCCTAAAGCTTGGAATTGGAAAGGCTGTTGTTACCAGTATATGAAGGGCCAAAATTAGCATTTCCATATAGATCTTCTGATAGTCTTCTTGAAACACATAGCTTTTTTTCGGTCGCCTTCAGTCCAGTCTCGTAAAAAGCTTTCTGGAGGCAAGTTCTAGAGTTCTCAGTAAACCTCTAGCTGCGTGCGCCTTTAAGTTGTACTGGAGTAGACGAGAGAGCGCCTTCAACAGGTTACCAGGAGGTAGTACACAGTCGCCTCGTGATGAAATAGTGACATCAAAGATGCGAAGAAATCCTCTCACTCACGCCAGAGCAAAGATCATGACGGGGGTGTGAGGCCAGTATATATAGGAGCACCCATCAGAATAGCATAACTAACTAGCCTCTTAAGACTTTCTGCACTGGTTGCATAGAAGACGCTTTACTGAAGAGAGAAAGACCCTGTCATACTTGGGTCTACTTCACGCCACTTTTGAAAGGTATGGTTTTTTTTTAACAATGGTCATCCTAAAATATAAATGCAAATGTAGCCTAATGCAGAGATAACAAACAGAAGCCTTGGTGCGTAATTGTGAAAGGATATTTCTTTCCTTCTTTCCAAACAGATCATCCAGTTTCTCCTCGTGCAGCCAACTATAGAAAGAAAGGTTTTTTTTGAGGCGATGAAGTCGGCATACCTCTTGTTGTTGGCGGCCGTGGCGGTGTGTGACTTCTCAGTAAACCATGCACAGAGTATCCCAAGTGACACGGACCTGGAGGAGCGTCCAACGCTTAGGGACATCCTGCAACGCGCCGAAAGTCTACTTATCCGATCCATTATCAGAAAAATTGAGGAAGATGACAATGGACATGGTAAGTAACACTTTTTTGCTTTCTATGATGAAATATCTGCCTGCGCTTCTTCAAAACATACTGGAGGTGTCAGTTTGTCTGCATGCATGCTGATAAGTGTATCAAAACATTTTCCAAGAAAATCATTCACCCAATTTGAAAAGTGTACATATAGAGTAATATGTAAGGTGCTTCTGTTGTATTCACCAAAATTATTGAAAATCTGAGATTGCACTTCAGATTTTTTTTTGATCACACATACGATTTGACAACATAAATAATTTCTAATTACATATAGCATATATTCTATAATAACATATAGAATATGAGGGTTTTTTTTGCCCCTCTACAAGATTTTATTTTTTTTCTAGAAGTTTTTAAACACTTGATTTTCTCTACTTTGCATCTCAGATCTGTCGTCTCCCCAACTCAACTGGCTAGAGAAGCGACAACATCCAGGAAAACGCCAACATCCAGGAAGGCGCGAAGACGCTGACTATGAAGACTACACAGACATACAGAAAAGACAGCATCCTGGAAAGCGCGAGGATGCCTCAGACGAGTCGATAGAGCTTCAGAGAAGGCAGCACCCAGGGAAGCGCCTCATCCTGGATCAGTTCGCTGAAAACCCAGCAGCACAAAGTGCGCTCTTTAATGAACTTTCCAAACGACAACACCCGGGAAAACGCTACCTGATGACGTTTAGCAAGCGGCAGCATCCTGGTAGGCGTGAAATAGACGAGAGTGAGTTGGACACTGGTGACTTATTGGATCTGGAGACTCGCCAATATTCTGGGAAAAAATACTTGGATGGGGCAATCCCGGATATAAGCGTGAACGGGAGTCCTTGCGACGTCCAGGATCCTGCTACTTGCGGTAAAGCCAGTCTACTGTTGGAGCTGCTGGATAACGTGTCCAAACCGCATCTTGAGGAGAAGAGACAGCATCCCGGGAAAAGGCTCGCAATAGAAGATGATGTAACGGAACAGGAATGAAGTACAGTACTGGATGACTGAACGCGTGAATCGAGTGTAAAGAGGTTACAGAGAGTTATTCCAATAAAGAGTATTTAATGATTGTTAATCATGCGCATTATTTATGAAATAGCACACAAGATATCTATTTTTACATATTTCTTTTATTGAAATTATCTTTGGAAGCCAATTAATTTAAGCAAGACATTCGGCCAATTAAGTTGTAGGCTCTTTAATGCGTCTATAGTGCAATTAAGAAAAAGACCACTCAATAGGCTACAGTCATTATATTAAAAATATATTGTTTGGATAACAGTCCGTGGAATACATTTGATAGGCTATTAAATGGTGTGAATTTCCACATGCATAGATGTTTTCTCTTTCATGTTTTGCCTCCCGAATATAGGCTACAGGTGTCTCTTCCATTGACATTTCTCAAGTTTTCACAGAAAATGTCTCATTTTGTGTAAAATACAAATGTCCCATGCAAACAAAACGGGTCATTATTATTTTTGTGCAAAACCTATGTGAAGTTGTGGATGAATACCGATGATATATTGCTATCCAAGTATTGTCTGTGGCATAAGATTAATCAACCACTTGATAACTTAATTTGGCTAAATTTGGGGAAATAGTTTATTTTCATGACAAGGGAACTTGACCTTTAAATCGTCAGGCACTTTGTGTGAACCGTGGACTGGTGGTGAGTATGAGTGTCTTGATTAGGGCGGATCAATAAAACGTCTCTAGGCAATTAAATGCGCTCCCCTTTCAAGGTCCACACAGTCAATACACGAAAGATATCGCTGTTGTCTATCCCTTACCTAATTACAATTCCATGATGCCAAATGCGCGCAACCTCGCTCGAACTAATCAAAAGTTTTGCAGAGTTGACTGTCGTCTCCAAGGCAATTAGACAGACATGGCATGAATATTCTGTGAACATATACATAATGTAGACCATCAAAAGAATGCAAGCCACAAATCCTCCTTCTTCCAACTTTTGCTGTTCGTAATTTCACAATCAAAAGTCGATTGACATGAGAAGACCGGCTAGTGATCAATGCACGGTTAGCCAATTAATAAGCATCTAAGGGGATATTTCTCATTATACACTGTACATGAAAGTGCCCAGTGAATAGGTCTATAATAAAGCGGACAGTCTTTCAGCAATGGTGATGCTTTTCGCAGAGCTCAGAGAGCATGTGGTCTTCATTACACCCCCTCGCCTTGGTGCAACGTGCAGCACATCATATGCATATTAAAGCCTGTGCATGATTTGATCCTCTAAACAAAAGTTGTTTAAGCGAGAAAATATAAGGCAAAAAATAAACAATTTTATCTATTAGCCAATTGCCAAATGAATTTTGAGTGAAAGGGAAGGAGGAACAACAGCATATAGCTGTAGTACATCTTAATTTACCCCTTGATATTTTATCTTATAGAGCATAAAATGTAACAGTATCATGTATATGGAGACAGTAGACAATTTTTAGGAGAAGTTAAAGTCTATCTAAATTAAAATATAAGTTTAGTTTTGAGAATGGGTAGATCCATTAGTTTTACCACATACACATATATGATACAGACAGCTCAAACAAATAAGTTAACCAATATGATT
>JAODXP020000015.1:27845142-27950142 GCA_027497455.2 Sardinella longiceps | reverse complement strand
TCAGACTAGAGCAGTAGTTCTCAAAGTGTGGTCCGGGGACCACAGGTGGTCTGCGAGTTGATTACCATGAAAATACTGTAGGTGAATTCAGTGTCATTATTTGAAGACCAAAGATTAGTTGTTCACTGAATATAAGAGGCAGACCTGTAATTTACTCTTTATTAAAGCATTTGAAGTGCCTACTCTATAAATGACTTGGTTAAAGCGTAGCAGCATGTGACTTGGCGAGGGGGCGCAAGGGCATGTGGTCCCTGAAAAACAGTTTTTGGGCAGAAGTGGTCCTTGGTCTGAAAAAGCTTGAGAAACAAGAGCTCACCCTGGGAGACCTCTATTCAGAGCCGCTCTCAACTGTAGGTGTCACAACATACTGTATGACCTGGGACTGCATGACCTGAGACACATCTAAAATAGTTACAGATGCCAGACATGTTTAGGTGGTATCTTGAAGAAGTGAAGAAGTCTGCACACTGTATATGCTCCAAGTAAATTAAATGACTAAAAAGGCAACGTTTTGATCCTATGGGATCTTCATCAGCCTCAGGCATGCAACAGATGACCAAAAATAAAACCTGTAGAGTGTCCTGCAGATGGGGACAGACATTTATCTCCAGAAAGATATTATCTGTTTATAATAAACATAGTACAAACTAGAAAAGCGCCAAGACATTGTTGTTACAAATGGTGTTCCGGATCACCGATCACCACCAAAATCGAATCAGTTGTTACTTATCCCAATACACATTTCATCCAAATCCGTGCAGTACTTTTCGAGTTATGTTGTACACAGTCCTTGGCGGAGGTAATTATAGCTTTGAAATAGTGCCTTTAGTTCCTTAGCACATTTAACTACTGTATATCTTCATCCCCTAATATTCTGGGCCCAGTAGTTCAAAATAATTTAATTTGGAAATGATGTTTTGCTATCTGTAATCAGGGCCCAGTTGTTCAAAAGTGATCCTCGATACAAGGAGTTTCATTTGTCACAAGCATATGATTAGTAGAGTAAAAAATGAAATGAAATTGTGTGCCTATTTGTGCAAAGAAATGCAGTACGAAGATGGCCAGATATGAGGGTTGGCAGGGGTGGCGGTACACCAACAAGGAGCACCCAAGAGCAACAGGGTTAAGAAAAAAACTCCTTTACCTAAGGCTCACCCAACTGACAGGGGTCATGGTGAGGGAGAGGGAATGACAGGAGAGATGGGATAATGTGCTTTTGCTTGTGGGGAAATTACACATAACAAACCACTGGATTTCCAAATCTGGATCCCTTTGATTTGGGTTAAACTATTTTAAACAACTGGGCCCTGGTCTGTCCTGCTCCATAGGTCACAAGGTCAGGTTTGAGCATTACATGCACGTCATCCCAACATTTTCACAACAGGGCAAGAGGTGGTGAGTTATCTCATAAAAAAAATGAGACAATAGTGCACCCGTGTGGTAGTTCTCTAGAAATGCCTGTTCAAAGGTAATGATGTCATAAATGGGGAGGGAAAAAAATCTACTAATCCTTTGCAAATTAAATCCAAATGCCCCCAAACTATATATGGCTAATCAGCCTTTATACATGCATGTATGTGAAACGTTTCTCCACTTGTTGTCATACAAATTTAACTAAACATATACACTTAGTTTCTAATACAAGTAATTTTCTTATGCACAATACTCCTGACTGACTTGATGGAAAAACAAAAGGGCTAAAATTTAGTTCTGTTTACATAGAACTTATACCAATTCATATAAACACATTTCGTATAAAAAATAGTAAATGCACAGTGATGTTTAAGTACCATTGAAACTGAAATGTGTGAGAACAGAACACCATCTTAGTCACACACACACACACACACACACACATAGAACATTAAAGAGCAGGTCCGGCTGCGGTCGGGGCATGAGTGCTTGTGAATGGTTTGTCACTGGTTGCATCACTCACCTCTAAGTTCTTAGCAGAAGCCACCAAGCGCAGCAGCAAAGTGTCAGCTGGGGACAGGCAGCCACTGGAGTCTAGGGCTGAGGATCTTATTTGTCTGGAGTGATGAATCATGCATCAGTCTCTCTAGGATTCTCAAAGACAAATCAGGTTTTCGTTCATGCCTTTCTAAATGGCAAAGTAAAGTTTAAAAGTGGAGGGGAAAAGTTTGGTTTGGTTTATAATTTGTTGGAGAAGGCCCCTGTTGCCTCCAGTGATGTGGCATGGCAATACAACAGCATGCGTTATGAGGGGTAAGAATTGAGATTTATATATCAAATGAATGCGCTTGCTCACAGGGACCTTGATTTGAATCCAACCTGCCACAAGCTTTTCCCAATCCCACCCCATCCCTCTCTTCTCCACGCGCTTCCTGTCTGTAGTCACTGTGCTATCGCAATTTAGCCAAAACTCTTTAAGTCCAGTCCAGTCCAGTCCACTTAGTCAATTTCCATATTGAGAGCTGAGAGCCTACTGTAAAGGGTGCAAGTGACATTTTGGTCAAAATTGAGTTATATACCAAATATATATCAAATGAAAGCTCCAGGTGACAAAAGCCATAACTATGAACACATAGCAGTACAAGACAGAATTGTATGTAACTAAAAGTTACTATTCATCAAGTATCATTTGTGTCAATAAATGTACTTTAAAGGAGAGTACCGGAGTGATTTCAAGCATAGCCCTGTTGAAAGAGCTAACAAAATAATTTGGCACAGCACAGACCAAACGCGAACGCAGAAGCGAACAGGCACTTTACACTGAATCAATGGGACCTGACTGTAAAGTAAGACCTGAAAGTAAGATCTGAGGTTACATTGACTCAATGTAAAGTGTTTTGCGTTCGCATTAGGTCTGTGCTGTTCGAAAATCTTTCATTTCATGTGAAATACATTGCTGTTAGAAGGCTCGTGCAGCAGGACTATGCTTAAACTTACTCCGGTATATTGCTTTAACAAGTACAGATAGTAGCATAAGAGCTGGAGCTCCCCCTTCAGTGCAGATTTTTTCTATTTCAAATAGCAACCACATTGTTCTCACCAATCGATGCAAATTTACTTGCAATGCAATGATGATCATTTTAGTGTGTTATTTTGACTGACAAGCCAGTAATGAATTTAATTTAGGTTAAATCCGATGTCAGTTTCATTCCCTCCAGTGTTACAGATTCTGTAAAATCCATGCTAGAGGCGGCAAAGATAGCCCTCATTTACCCCACTGATTCATCAAAGGGGCTTTGAAGATGTTAAATTAACCTATAAACATTTCCTAATATGTCTTTTAAGATTCAGGGCTTAGGCCCACCTCTATATATTTTCACTGCATTGATATTGGTATTCTGCTCCTACTGTGAGGTGAGAGAGTTGCAAAACTTTGGGTGATGGGTGGCTGGCAAGAAACCTCTCCTTTAAAAGCGCCTAAAATGTAAGCGTGCGCACACACACACACACACACACACACACACACATACAAAAAAATAAAACATAATCAGGCTAATCAGTATGAGTGCCATAAACAACCTGCAGTACAGTGTGATGAATGTGAGCTTGGTCCCAATTGCATCAGTCTCTTGGCATCAGTTGCCAGTATTGTTTACAGTAGAAGACCAGTGGACTGCTAGGACCGTCCACAGACAGAACCTTTCCTCTTACATACATTTCGCTCACCATTACACTACAGCAGTAGCCTGGCGAATGCCAAACTAAAATCACAAGTGATATTTAGTCTGGAGACCTACCTATTGCATTTCTTGTAGCGGAAGCATCGTTTACGATTGTCCAGAGCTGTTTATTGGGCGCTACGAATGTCTATCATAGCATTTGTACCTACCTCGGAGCCAATACCAGCCACCACGTGACGTAAAATGTAATCGAGGGCCGTACAAATCCCTTTTTGTTCTACGATTGAATACCGAAAGCAGGCGAGAAAAACGGCCATGGTCACCATGCTGCTTTGCAGAGTGAAATGAAATAAGCGCACAAAGGAGCATGGGAACTCCCAGGCTACTACAGCAGGGGTTCTCAAAGTTTTGATAGGTGTGGGCCAATTTAGGGATCCAACATCGAACTGATGGCCGCCAAAGGGGTGGGGGGAGGGCAAAAAAAAAATCCCATTTGTCATCATTTTAATGATCAGGTTGCATCTCCAGTTTACATTTATTGCGCCTATAGATGCCATTAAACTCCACTAAATGGAGATTCCTGCTTTCAAAGTAATGTGCATTTTTACCAGGTTTTCAGATATCATCAGATGTAATCGCGGGCCACCAAAAATGTTTCCCCGGGCCATCATTGGCCCCCGGGCCTCACTTTTAGAACCTATGGCATAGAGAATTGTCAAATATATGGACAAAAGGGTAGGAGCAGGCTTCACTCAGACTAATTTTGCTGGCCAAACTTTTGCTCTATTGAAAGTCAATAAAGGGAGCTGCACTATGCTCTATGTTCCACACACTAAGGGAAGGCAGAATGGCGAAACGCGTCTGTGTGTATACAGGGCCGTCGCAAGAAGGCAGGCAAACCAGGCAATTGCCTGGGGCCTCAGGCTGAAAGGGGCCCCCAAGATTGACTGTTTAATCATTTTAGTAGTTAAGTTGGTGGTGTTTTTCAACAAAAATGACTTTAAACTGGAGTTAGGCAACTGTACAATACAAATAATTATATTGATGATGTTTGAAAATTAAAACAATGTGGTTAATGTAAGTATTTACGGGGAATGAAGGGCCCCCATGTCCTGTTTGCTTGGGGCCCCCAAGTACCTTGAAACGGGCCTGTGTGTATAGTGCGACCTCCTTTCCTGTCTTTCACTCATGTACACCAATCATATTTCAGCAGGGCAATACAGCATACTGCATGACTGAGATAATAGGAAAATGAAATGCCTCTGACAATTGAAAAAGATATGAAAATGACTGGGACTCCTTGTGCCAACATTGCAATGTCTTCTTCTTCAAATGGTATTATGCAGAGGTGTTTTCTTCATATCCGTCAAAATGAAATACACTTACTTCCAGTGTTTCTCAAACTTTCTCAGACCAAAGACCACTTTGTCAAAAAAATAAAAAATAAAATAAAAAATAATTCTGCCACCCTTTGACCCCAACCCCACCCACATACTCCCACATACAGGAACAAAAGATGCTTGTTTGTTAGGGGCAGCAACTCATATTTATCTTTCTAATAATGTTTCTTTGGATTCATGTACTCGGTAAGCTAGCATTTCTGGGAAGCCAATGGTACACCCAAATCTACCGGCCTTTGGGACCAAAAACAGACAATGTAGGCCTGCATTCTAGGGCCAGGACAGAGTTACATAGGCAACAGACATTTTGAAATTGGCCACTATAAAGCTTTATTATAGAAAGCACTGAGGAATCAGACGAGAATGCTGTTATCACATCCCAGCCACATTATGTCCCAGTTTGATAAATGTCAGATAGGCGCACAGTGAGAGAGAAGTGCCTTAGGCCTATACCGTCCATCCAAAGATGGCGTAAACTAGATAGAGCTCACCACTTTTTTATCTCCATGAAATTCACGACTGTTAATCATTGCGTGTTCTGCAGCTGCCTATGTTCTCTACTCATGTAGAGTACATTGGTTAAGATCATTTAAGAGCATTTTCCAGCAGCAGTGTGTCGACTGCAGCATTCGTGATTTCTTTATAAAATTATTCATTTTAAGGATTTTTAATTTCTGGATTATTCCACAATGACATGGTTGCTACGAGAATAACAGCAGGGTAATTCCTGCCTTTGAGCCACTGTTGGCCTAGATTTCAAGGTTTAATTAAGCAATTCTGAAAATCAACTGTGTAGTCTATTCCTGTTGAGTTTGTGCCACTTAAGCATCTTCTCAACTCTCTGGCTGTATTATGCCTGCATTACGTTTGTTATCCGATGGTAATCCCGTCTCACTTTCCACATCTAGATAATCCGATCCGTCCGAGCTGGTTTATCTTCCCCGCTGCTCTTTCTGAATCGCGCTGTATTCAAGCGCCGGTGTACTTAATGTTTTAAGAGAGCTGTGTGCGCAGGGCATTTGATGAGTAACTTCTGCGCTCTTGCCCTACATCTCATATTAAAACTACCCCTCCCATCTCTGTTGTGTCATTCACCGTGGCATGCGCGCGCGCAGTCTCATCTTGACCGGACAGCTGGATTTGCAGACAGTGAGAACAGCCTATAACCAAGACAGACGCCAAATCCTTTTCAGTGTTCAAGGCACAATTCTGTTATTGTGCGCCGCGTGCTGGATGCAGTGGATACGCTATTTGTGTGATCATCGGACACTCTGTCATTAGCGGTTGTCCGGGATGCTGTGTTCTGGGTAAACGCAAAGTTGGTGCAGTGGATAGTTCCGTCCCGGCGCAGCGGTCCGCACAGACTCTTCACTTACCGGTCACACACCAGGATCACTGCAGGTTAGCAGTAGCAAAGTCCTGCTTGCATTTCACTTTTGTGCGTTAATGTGTCCCGTTTGTTGTGATTGATCAGACAGCTTTGGGGGGTTGAACCTACCCGCTATGTGCTTTGTTTTATTCCTAACGTTACTATGCATGTGGCTGCGTCTGTGAATGGGCTGTTTTGACATTGCTGTTCCGGGTAGCCTATTTGTCCTGAATTGTGTGTGTTGGATTTCAGCTTAGATCTCTGATTTATCAAGAAAATCTTGTCGTGCAGCAATAGAACAGAATGCACGCCTGCTAGCCGGATCGCTAACTCATCAAACCTGTGCCGGGATAGTTTCTTCCCTAGACCGTGTGAATACGGGGAATAATGCGCCTACAGACTCGCATTTACAACTGGATAATACACACAATATTGGACTGATGCCTATTTGGTCATTGAAATGATATGGTAAGGCTATCAAATCCGTTAACATCACTGTATTCGTGTAGCATAGGTGTCCTTATGGGTCTCCAAAGCAGGAAACCACGGGGCTAGGACAGGCCCGGCCCGTGGTGAGTTCTGCTCTAAGCAAACCCTTCTCCATAAAAGCACAAGTTGGAGCATCCCTTTAAGAGCCACTTTCCGGTGCAAACGGTTCTGTTAATGATGGCATTATCCAGGATATACCGGAACCTTATTCACTAAATAGAACCAACGGATGAACAGAAAATACCAATAGTATTTTGCTGTCTTGTTATGAATGTGAATAGTGAAGATGTTATGGTAAATCGGGACGGCTTGAATCCAGCGAAACCGCAGACGACGGAATTAGGCTATGGATTATTTAAATTCATACTGAAGGCGCATCCTCTACTGAGTGGCGCCCAGGGCTACCACAGTGAATAGGCATCGAGTCTGAAAGATGCTGAGGGTCGAGCTTTGCGTTGGTCAGTTTCCAACTTTGACCTGTAATCTTTTTTTTATCGTTATTCAAAGCTACAACAGCTCTTTCTGGTTGGTTTTCTGCATTGCTGTGATTTTTACAGTTATAAAGCTTATGGCCATTGTGTTGTCCATCCATTTCCCACGGCCCATGCAACCCAGTTTGGAGGCTATCCCTTCTGACCTACATTGTTGTTTTTACTGTGTAGGACATAATGAAGCAGTTGAGATCGAGTTCTCTGGTTCTTTTTTTTTAATTTTCTTTGATGTTTTGCATATTAAAACATGTACATAACTTGACTTTTTATTCTATCTTCTTAACAAGTTACCATGCAGGCTTTTAATATATTTTTATAATGATTATTCTCACATATGGCTGCATCATGCAGACATCTCTCCATAATAATTGTATAAATTTTACCCCTGCACAATTATTCATTTTTCAGTTTTTTTTAGTACTCTCTCTAAATATAGACCTTTGTTTGAAAGTACAGACGTTGCTTACCCCTGTGGCAGCACAGTTTCGTCTGCATCATAGAAGATTTTCCTGGTTGGTTCTTGGCCAGTTAGGAATCCACTTCTCTAGGCCTACAGCCAAGAAGGAATGAGGAAATAGCTGTGAATATGCACAGATGATATTACGCCTACGTTTATCCAAGATAGCTTGAACACACAAGCATTACACATAGATAGGAAGTTATTGCACTTTAATTCAAAACTAGTCTGGTATATAAATGGTAATTCACTTTTAATAGGCAGCTTTTATGGCATTATCTATGTGTAGGCCTACTGGCTCAGACTCTATCCCAATTCTACAGTATGTACTGTACAAGGTGTTGAAAAAGTGTTCTTTTGTCCAGACTAAAATAGCTGACTGCATTTAGCATTTCCTTAACTCAATGTACTGTGAGGCAGAAGAGTGAATTTCAAAGCCCAACCTGCTCCCAGTTGTATCCAGACTCTAAAGCTAAAGATCATAAAGGAAGCAAGCAAGAAAGGACCAAAGTCCATTTAAACGGTCTCAGTGTTGTAATGCTGTGCAAGCAACTGGATTGTTGGAGTGTGTGTGTGTGTGTGTGTGTGTGTGTGAGTTAACGACAGCGTGGTCGGTGGCAACATGCTACGGAACGGCACTGTTTACAGTGTTCTGATAGACAGTTGACAGGGTTCTGACGGTTATTCTGTGCGGTTCCCACTGTAGCTCCTCAGGTTCCTGAGGCCCATGTTCCCGGGCAGATGGACCGGATGAAGATCATCAAGAGGCGTTTGTCCATGAGCCTCCGCAACACCAGGCCAACGGACGAGACGGTTTCAGAACTGTCTGAACAGGGCAACCTGGAGGAGTCCTCAAATGGACGAGACCATGGTAAGAGATATGTGCAAACATTCTCTCTCTATCTCTCTCTCTCCCTCTCTCTCTTTCTCTCTTACTTTCTCTCTGTCTCTCTCTCTCTCTCTCTCTCTCTCTCTCTCTCTCACACACACACACACACACACACACACACACACACACACACACACATAAAGAATCTGCTTGCCGCACCATGAATATTCATTGCAGAGATATGCATTGAATCCTCACTTGGTGGCACAGCATGAGGTCGAGCCTTCCAACATTCTCTCTCCTCTCTGTCTCATTGCCACCCACCCAACCATTTTGTTCCGCTTCATCATAATATAGATGCATGAAAAATAGATATATACCGTAATATTAATGGATAACTTATGTTCAAATACCCAAGATTTCCTCCTAAAAAGAGTTGTTTCAAATAGAAGGGAGTCTTTCTTTTCCCCAGTTACTTTTGAATACTTCTCATACTGTCTGTGACCCGCAAAAGCGAGGCAATTGTGATGTATCCGATGCTCTACAAGTCAAATTGAATTCAGTTGAATTGAATACTACAGTACATGCTCATGCTCATTGCATTTCTTTCATACCGATCACCCACTCTCACTTGCTTTTCATGTTGCATGGAGCATCTGATGTAGTTGGCTGAGTAGCTACGTTGATGTCACCAGTGATGTTCTTCATTTAGATCAGTATGTGTCCATATCCCATATATAGACACTAAATGTGGTATGGGGCTGAAACACATTTTAACAGGTGCCGAATCAAAATACGGTCTGAGGAAAGGGTTAAAAAAGAACTTCACATTGCTTCAGAATGAATCCCATTCCAAATGTTAATAGAAAGATATTCTAGGCCTAATCGGTTAGTGCAATGTACATGTTGATTTGCTGTATAAATATTATTCATTTGTTAATTCATTTTGAAGCAAAGCGGTGATATTTTCTGACCTTTTCCCTCTTATCCTATTATGTAAACTATGTCTGTGTACTCCATAGGATTGGCTCCTCTGGATTGTGTATTTGTCTTACTCTATGCAGCATTGTGCTGAGAAACCAACTGAATGTTTGCACTTCGACTATGTTTTAATCGTGCTCTTTTGTACCCAGGAAAGAGCTTCCGTTATGCATATACTGTAGTCATAACTATAGCCCCAGTCAGTTCTTAATAAATTCCTGCTTATTGTTCATCAGAATAAAACCTGTAAATATAAATCATTTTGTTGAATGAACATTATTCAGGTCAATTCAAATCTTTGCTGATACCTGGTTTGCATGGATTTGGACTATTTTCTGGGGGAAAAAAATAAACAACTTTTGACCCATTCCAACTCACTCAACTAAAGTGTTTAGTTGATGTTCAGTTCAGTCCAGTGCCTGTCTGTCTGTCTCTCTGCTGATGGGTCTGAGTGTTCTGTAGCTGCTGTTGTTGGATTGAGCTCAGCTAAAGCTGTTGGTAGTGAAACTCTGTAGTCCTTCTATGATCTGCCCCTAAATCTCTCACTTTTTCTCCCTACATCCCATTTTTCTGTCTCTCTCCCTCTCTTCTCTCTCTCTCTCTCTCTCTCTCTCTCTCTCTCTCTCTCTCTCTCTCTCTGTCTCTTTTGCTTCTGCTTGCCCAACTCAACCCCAACCCCACCCCACCCTGTCTGTCTGTCTGTCTGTCTGTCTGTCTGTCTGTCTCGCCCCATCTGTCCATCTGTGTCTCCTCCTCAGAGGCCATAGTCTGCTCTGTCCTCCCTCCCGCCTCTCACAGCGCTCCCTCTTTCTTGCGGCAGTACGCCGGCGGGTTGGGCCGACCGCCGCTCAGGAGGGACGGGCTGGACCGACCCTGTCTGGGTCTCCACAGGACCGGCTCTCTCGGTGACTCCCTTCTCTTCTCTTCTCCTGCTCTTTTTTCCTCCTCCCCTTTTCTTCTTCTCCTCCTCCTCCTCTCTTTCCCTCCTTTCCCTTCTTCCTTCTTCCCTCCTTCCTCCTCCCTTCCCATACTGTATTGTAAGTCCAGATATTGTAAGTCATTCTCCACTCCATGGCTTTTAGAAGGCCTCAGAGAACGTCTTCGCATGGCTGGTAAAGCACAAATGGATGGATTCATATTTATTTCATTGCTGGGATATAGAGAGCAAACAGCAGCCTGTTAAGTTAGAGATCCGTGTGCCTTGGAGCTCAGCTCAGTCAAACAGACAACTGTGCGGGTTATTCAGCCATATTTGTGCTCAAAGCACCACCTTACACCTGAAGTCAAACAGACAACTGTGGTGGTTATTCAGCCATATTTGTGCTCAAAGCACCACCTTACACCTGAAGTTTTTAAATATTTATACGAAGTTGGCTCTACTCCTCGAATCTTTAAGCCCATAAGTGGTAGAATTGTAAACAATGGGAAAGGTCATGTTTGTGTAAAGCCAGGTGAGGCAAATCACCATTGTACACTTCCAGTGATTTATAGTCCACTGTAATGCTCTGTTGTGTTTGGTGTGGATTATGTGTGTAATTCATGAAATGCTTATTGAGAAGAGTGGCATATTGATAGTGCTGTGTTATAGATACTGTGCCTTATACTGTATATATGGAAATGTAGGTGGTTGTCACACTATGTGATTGTTTCTGTTGTATACCTTGTTGTAATGTAATGTTGGCAGACTTTTGGATCTGTACAGTTGTGTGGATTATTTGGTCCTGAGGTGGCAAGATTGGCAACTCTCTGAAGTGTGTGTGTGTGTGTGTGTGTGTGTGTGTGTGTGTGTGTGTGTGTGTGTGTGTGTGTGTGTGTGTGTGTGTGTGTGTGTGTGTGTCAGTCTGTCGGTGGATTGATGTACTGGAAGACTGCAGGCAGCTTTCAGATTGACAGATATTGCTGCATTTGTTGGCTGCTGAACCACATAATAGATTGGGCGCTGTCAGTGTGTGTAATCACTTCCATCTTAAGGTCTTGATACACTGTACTGTGTTTACCCCCTGCATTCTAAATGCAAAAGCCCAGAATAACATCATCTTTGCTCAGAACTTCCTCTGGTATGTGGATTTCAGTGTAACTGTGAAAGTTGGGAGGTGAGACTTGAGTAGAACTGTAGTACATAGATTTTATAATGTATTTTGTCAGTAAACACAAAGATTCTATGAGCCTCAATAGAGACCAAGTATTTTTTAGACCGTTTTTTTTTTTTGGTTGGACCATTTTTTTTTTTGTTTGTTTGTTTTTTTGGACCGTTTTTTGGTTGTTGTTGTTTTTTGGCATTTGGTCTACCATCACTGACTTAGATTTTCATATTTGAAGTGCTATGTGTGGGAGGACCAATCCACTAAGTAGAGAAAGAGAAATTCTGAGGGCATCAAACATTAGCCATGCTGCCATAGGAGGTCAGAGGATTAGCGGATTCCAAGCTAATGTTCTGTGATGTGTGCCATCTCCATTTCACTGGATATATAGAGCTTTTTGGAGCATCAAATATCCCTCCTCCCTACTACTGTCCTTTTGTGAACTTTTTGTTTCCTTTTAAAGGGGGAAATTATGATGTTAGTGTACTGTCACTTAATACCGCTTTGTTGACAGCTGACAAGTTCATGAGAGACAGAACATGTCTGTTCAAGCGCACCTGTTGTAGGCAACTCTGACTGATGTCTGATGGATGTTGAGTTCTCTCAACGTTCTTGTTGTCATTCAAAGAATCCATTTTTGGTGGCACATTTATACGCAATACACATAGTTCATTATCACTGATGTGATCTTGAGACTAATTTGTGTCTTCACAGCTAATTATCATTAGTCATTACAATATGTGGTGTCAGTACAGCCATTAAAGCCTCCATTGCACAACATTTCAAATAAAAAAAATTAAACAGAAATACCTATATTCATCTGAAATATAATATAATTTTGACTACACTATACTATCTCTGTGTTTGTATTTACGTGTGTGTGTGTTCGTGTGTGTGTATGTGTTCGTGTGTGTGTGTTTGTCACAGGTATTGTTCATGAAAATGTAAAGATGGGTTCTGATGGAGAGAGTGACCAGGCATCCGGGACATCATCAGATGAGGTGCAGAGTCCAGTTAGGGTCCGTATGCGGAACAACCATGCCAGGCGTATCTGCAATGAGGTACTAAAACAGAGCTTTGCACAATGAATCCAAAATTACATTTAAAATGCATAAATGGTTTGAAAGCATACCCCCAAAACCAAAATATTTTCAGTGAACAAACACTATTCCCCATTCTCTCTCTCTCTCTCTCTCTCTCTCTCTCTCTCTCTCTCTCTCTTTCTCTCTCTCTCTCTCGTAGGACATTAACAAGCGCCTCTCTTTGCCTGCCGATATTCGTCTACCAGAGGGTTACCTGGAGAAGTTTGCCATGAACAGCCCCCCCTTTGACAAACCACTAAGCCGTAGACTTCGGAGGGCATCACTAGTAAGCAATTCTCTTCTTGCACTTTTGTTTCCTCTTTCACATAATAATTCCTTTCCGTGAGAAAGACTTCCTTTGGGACAAGGGCTAGTAATAGGCATTGATTTTAAACAATGAAATGATTCTCAGCTCAACAGCACAATGTGTTTCTGCTATATCTTACCAATACTTTATTTCTTTCAGTCTGAGATTGGCTTTGGGAAACTGGAGACCTATATAAAACTGGACAAACTTGGAGAGGTAAGAGAGAAATATGATGATAATATGATGTTTATTTTACATCACTTCACTTAGCAGCAGTCCATTCTGTTAACAGTGCTTTCATTATAACTGATTCTGTCATATATAACTGATAACAAAACAATATACAAGGCCATTTCTTACTGTATTCAAAACCTCAAAACTATTCTGTACCTTAGTTAACTATACACTGCATTTGGGCATCTTAAAATAAGTCTAAAAAGCTACAGAGTAAGTCTTTTTTGAACTACAAAAGAAACACTATTGTTTAGTTGCATTGTTACATTCTGTAACCAGTTTTCTGTCCGACTCTTTGTCATCTTGAAGATACGACTCCTCCAATGCAGCAGAGTGCATGAGGTTCTATCTCCTGTTTTTGCTCTGAAACTGTGAATCCTAACAGGTTTTTTTCCACAATGTGTTGTGAGAAAGACAAACAGTCCCTGTGGTGGTTCTTTTCCAGGGCACATACGCCACTGTGTACAAAGGACGCAGCAAATTGACAGACAACCTTGTTGCGCTGAAAGAAATTCGTCTGGAACACGAGGAGGGAGCTCCCTGCACTGCCATTCGAGAAGGTAGACCAGTCACTCCACCTCATGGGGTCCTGAAGTTGACTGATGGGACTTGTAGTGCTATCAAGCAGAGGTGACAGGGACTACAATACACTGTGCTACTTTCAGTAGCAGTAGATGATTGTGTCCTAAAAATATTTACAAGGAGATAATGCTGTCATCAGTTAGGCACTACATTTTCAGGTCATAGAAGTCATTGTAGAGCTCATGCAGAGTACTTTATATCTTCAGTGTGACAAGGTAGAAATGAAACTTTATAATGACCAGTGCTTCTTGCTCTGTGTGGTCCAGTGGTTCTGCTCTGTGTTTAAGACACATGCAGCCACATGAAAATTTCAGCCTGGTTTGCAGGCTGTGATTTTTAGTCTGTTTATATTAATGCCAGCTTGAGTTCAAAACATCTGCAAGTTCAAACTGTGGTGGCATTACCATGTTTGCTCTCATGTTGAAGATGCCCTCTAGTGGCAGGTTGAAGTGCACCATCCATTTTAACCACAGTACATCCCAATGCCCTTTTTATAATGGTTCTTTACCTGCTCTAATTTCCAGAATTGTATGGCCTGTTATGTGGGTTAATATCTAATCTAACCTTTGGGTTAAAGGTTACTATGGTAATCTTATCACTAATAAGCACCCTCTCTCTGTGTCTCTTTCAGTTTCTCTTTTAAAGGACTTGAAGCATGCCAACATAGTCACACTGCACGATATTATCCATACAGACAAGTGCCTCACTCTCGTGTTTGAGTATTTGGTAAGCAGCTGGGCCAGGCTCATAGTTATTGTCAGAGTGTGTGTGTGTGTGTGTGTGTGTGTGTGTGTGTGTGTGTGTGTGTGTGTGTGTGTGTGTGTTCTATTTTATTTCAGCTATAAATTGGCATGTGGCGTAGGTATGAGCTTGCTATCTCTGAAGTATTTGAATCCTTTCTATGTAAAATGCAATTGGAGGATTCAGATAAACAGTTCAGGTGTGTGTGTGTGTGTGTGTGTGTGTGTGTGTGTGTGTGTGTGTGTGTGTGTGTGTGTGTGTGTGTGTGTGTGTGTGTGTGTGTGTGTGTGTGTGTGTGTGTGTGTGTGTGTGATGAAGTGATGGATCATCTGAAGCATGTCTGGTTGTGTTTGTCAGGAGAAGGATCTGAAGCAGTATATGGATGACTGCAGCAGCCTGATGAGTGTGCACAATGTGAAGGTAAGGTGTAGAAGGAGGAGAGGAGAGGAGATGTTTGCTTGTTAGGAAGCGCTGAGCTCATCAGCAGTTTTATGATCAATTCTCATTTCAACATGATCCAATTTATGCGCTACATCAGCAAACCCCTGTAAAACCTGGCTACTTTACCTCTCTCTCTCTCTCTCTCTCTCTCTCTCTCTCTCTCTCTCTCTCCATCTATCTATCCCTCTCTATCTATCCCTCTCTCCCTCTCCATCCTCAGATCTTCCTGTTCCAGCTTCTTCGGGGTCTATCCTACTGCCACCGTAGGAAGGTGCTGCACAGAGACCTCAAGCCTCAGAATCTCCTCATCAATGAGAAGGGAGAGCTCAAGCTAGCTGACTTTGGTACGAAGCTTATCTCCTGAACACTGACGATTTAGACTTTCTGCTTGGACATTGACAAAACATTCATGCAGTCATTAGCAGATATTTTTTAACCAAAGCAATTAATGGGTGAATCGACCCCATAGCCCTGTTGTATCATATCGATCAATAGGTATGAGAGTGGCTGAACTTTGTGTAGCGCAGACCAGATAGCGTAACGGCAGCCAATACTAACTGATGAGGACATGAAAGTTTCGTTTTCATTATGTCCGCATCTGTTATTGTTAGCTGCAAGGTCGCATTCGGTCTATGTTGTACAAAATACTTCCTCACTCTCCACCTCTAGCTGGTGTGTGGTGAGCGTTCTGGCGCATAATGGCTGCCGTGCATCACCCAGGTGGGTGCTACACACTGGTGGTGGTTAGTGAGGTCCCCCTTCCACTGTGAGCGCTTTGAGTACCTAAGGGTAGAAAAGCGCTATAGAAATGTAATCAATTATTATTATTATTATTATTATTATTATTATTATTAAAATACTGCCATTCTGATGCCTACCGATAAGCACTCAATAGCGTCAAAGAACAAGGATATGGACTGCTTGACTCCGATTTTTTCTTAAACAAAAAGGATGGTTAACATTTCAGTTACATTGCAGTGGAGAACTTGAGCAAGATTAACAATAGTCAGTAAGAATCATACTAATTTCTTTTCACTGTCTACAAGCAATTTTTTTGCAGGTTTGCTTAAAGGAGAGTACCGGAGTGAATTCAAGCATAGCCCTGTTGAAAGAGCTTGCTAAATGCGCCAGTTAGCGAGTGGAACAAAATAATTTGGTACAGCACAGACCGAACGCAAACGCAGAAGCGAACAGGCACTTTACACTGAATCGATGGGACCTGACTGTTGGAAACCGAAAGTAAGATCTGAGGTTACATTGACTCAATGTAAAGTGTTTCGCGTTCACATTAGGTCTGTGCTGTTCGAAAATCTTTCATTTCAAGCAAAATATATTGCTGTTAGAAGGCTCATGCAGCAGGACTATGCTTAAACTTACTCCGGTATATTGCTTTAATAAATACTTCTGAGGGGATAATTCCATTAAATCTATTGTGGGATGCTGCTTGTGTTTCAGGACTGGCACGGGCTAAATCTGTCCCCACAAAAACATACTCCAATGAAGTAGTGACACTATGGTACAGGCCGCCTGACGTGCTGCTTGGATCTACAGAATACTCCACCCCGATAGACATGTGGTGAGACACACTTTGCCTCTCTGCCTTTGGTCAAACTTTGCCCGCAATGCAGGTCTGAGGGGAATCATTAGATATTCTTGGGGAATTTCAAGGTCTAGAGAAATGCATTATGTAAAATATGGATGTATTAATATTTAACAACAAAGTTGTCAAATACTAGCCAGGCTATGACTGTCGTGGAACCTCTGCTCAATGTTCTATTTACCTACAGTACTATGTCAGGGTACTCTTCTAAGGGTTCCCTAACTACATTCTCTAGCAACCAGAATCAGAAGATAGAAATGGGAGGCATAACGAATAGATTAGAAA
Organism: Sardinella longiceps; assembly: GCA_027497455.2. Taxonomy (NCBI): domain Eukaryota; kingdom Metazoa; phylum Chordata; class Actinopteri; order Clupeiformes; family Clupeidae; genus Sardinella; species Sardinella longiceps. Next base: position 27,933,180 of record JAODXP020000015.1, on the reverse strand, counting down.
ATATAGAATAGAATAGAAAAGTTCAAATTACCCACCAACCACGAAGTAAATGTATGTAAGAGTGTACAGAGTGGTTTGCTAAGATACTAAACTACTATTGTAATGTACTGTTTTCACTGTATTGTTGTGTTGCATTGTTTGTTTTAGGAGGCAAAGCATTGCTGCAATTATTCTCTTGTCAACTTGGCACTCATCGAGAATGCAAGCCAGGTGTTGTCTTGAATACAGAAGTGGATCCTAATCAAGTCTATCTGTATTTTCAAACAGGGGAGTGGGGTGTATATTTTATGAGATGGTCACTGGTCGGCCTTTATTTCCTGGCTCCACAGTAGAGGATGAGCTTCACCTCATATTTCGCATTCTAGGTGAGCGAGGCCTTTTAATTTAACCATGCAGAGAATATATTAATACGGATATGTCTTTCTAATGTTGTTTTTCTAAATCATTTTTCAAAGGTTTTCAAGCATTTGTAGTGATTGTTTGGGCTGAAAAAATTGCATACAATTGCAATTACAAGTTGTTGTTTTTTTGTTATTGCTTCTTGCTGGAGTTCCTTCAAATTGGAGTCTCACCTTTTTGTTTCCAGGCACACCAAACGATCTGTCTTGGCCTGGAATCAGTAGCAGGGAAGAGTTTAAGAACTATAACTTCCCCCGGTACCATCAAGAGCCTCTGGTGTCTCACGCCCCACGGTCAGTTCTGTAGCTCTGTAGCTGCTCTCCTCCATTTGTTTGTCTGCTCCTTTGTTGCCTCTCTCTGTTTTTCCGAACTTCACTGTGGATGTAAAGCAGTGGTTCTCAAACTTTTTCTGTCATTTCCCACTTTGGAAGGCAGAGATTTTTCACACCCCACCTGGAAGGCTCAATTTGCGCACAATACATGTATCTCTGTGAGGAATACTTAGCGAGTACAGGATTTTTGTCAATGTTAGAATTTTCATGTTACTAATTCAAAGACAAACTTCTCTCAAACCCCTCATCACAGAAACTAGTAAAAAATAACACCACTGGAGAGCTCAATTTACTGTCATATGCGCATATCTGACAAATAGCTGTGAATTCAGGGGGCATGGTCGATCATAAAGAGATGTCTCGCGCCCCACCTGTCATGTGTCTGCGCCTCACTAGTGGGGCCCGCCCCACACTTTGAGAAACACTGATGTAAAGCAACACTATAATGTTTTTGTCGTACTAGTGAACTAGGTACTGTACCTAAGAGGCACATAAAACCATTTCCAAATAACTTTATTTGTGAGAAATGGTAAATACTGTATATAATGTATTACCATTCAGGACACTCACAGTACCCTGGTTTGTTCCATAGGATAGACAGCGATGGACACAACTTGCTATTAAAGTTACTGAAGGTCAGTCCACACTTATACACACACACACACACACACACACACACACACACACACACACACACACACACACAATATTAGGGCCGATTCATAATCAATGCCAGGATGGCATGATGCTTGTGTAAAAACTTTCCTGACGCATCGCATTGGCACGTGTGACAACATGGGAGTCAATGACGCCGCCTGTGCTTGCTCGTGCCCGTATGCGTACGTGTGAGCCCTAGCAACCGTTTTGTGCACTGCACACGTTGACTATGAAACGGCCCTAACACACTCACAAACACACACACACTCTCCCGTACCCAGTGCTGCTCACAGTGTTGTTGTCTCTGTGCAGTTTGATCCAAAGGCTCGTGTTTGTGCAGAGGAGGCCTTGAAGCACCCGTACTTCAACAGTTTTGGCGAGCAGGTGCACGTGCTGCCAGACAGTAAGTCTTCAGTATCCCCTCATTACTGACTGTCTCTAGCTGTGTGAGCACCACACATTGAGCGTTTCTCAAAGTCGAGGAAGCATGCTTGGAAGGCTGCTTTTTCGAGCATTCCACGTCATTGTCAGTCGCCAAGTACTGTTCCAAAGTCAAGCATCCTTCTAAATTCTAGCAAGGACAGAGGCCTTTGTTCATAGATTTTTCAAGGATGCACTGATGGATCCTCGTTTTTGAAGTGTACGGCTTCCAAGGCTAGTGTGCTACCCAGGAAGCATGCTAGACTTTGAGAAACACTCATTATTACCCTTAACAAGGTATTCCACCCACCACGAAATCACCACTAGAGGCGGCCAAAAGAGCCATCATTCACTCCGTAATGAGCCATTTAACCATCAAAGTGACTATGAGGCTGGTAAATTAACCGTAAAAAACGTTTCCTCTGCTGCCATTGTTTAAAGCGGTGGTTAAAAGGCTCTAGGGTTCAGTTTTTTGTGTCGAAGATATGTGGTCTCCGCAACAAATTATAAAATGTTAAGAGTCTTGAGTTTTGTGTCCTTCTTCAGCTGCCTCCATCTTCTCACTGAAAGACATTAAACTCCAGAAGGACCCAGGAAGACGGCCAGTTAGAGCTGCAGAAACAGGTTTGTCACACACACACACACACACACACACACACACACACACACACACACCCCTTAGCAAACATTCCTGTATCATTGTGGTGACATTCTTGTGGTTATAGTGAAGTTCTGTCTGTTTGTCTTTCTCTTCCTTCTCTCACACCTTCACCTGTGCTTCTTTTGCATCACTCTCCTCCCCGACCTCTACTTCTTCTCCACGTACGTGTGTGTGTGTGTGTGTTTGTGTTTGTGTATTTGTCTCTCTCGCTGTTCATCGGTTGCTCCCTGGCCATGCCCTTCTGCCCTGTCCCACGTTAACGCAGCCATCCGTAAGGTAGAGTATGTAGTTCATGAGTTTCCTCCCCAAAAAGAAGAGGCCAAGCTGGGGCTGCAGCCCTCCACCTCCTCCTCCTCCTCTCCCCCCACAGGCTGAGAGAGAGCCTCTGGCCAGGGTAAATACCTCTCTCTCTCTCTCTCTCTCTCTCTCTCTCCTCTCGCTCTCTTTCCTTTACCTTCTCTTCTCTTCATCCGTCTCCCTTTTCCTCCTCTCTTCCTCAATGTGTTTGGACATTAATCAATCATAACCTTACATTTTTCTCAATGTTCAATTTCAATGTTCCTTTTTTTTGGTGAGTTCAGATATCAGAGGAGCACTTTTGATGCTACCTGAAAAATACTCAGCAATAAATGCAACACATGCATTCACATGAGATATAGTTGAATGAAATACCTTGACACACAGACCTTGATGTACAGTAGGGAACTGGCAAAGCTGTGCTATTTACTTTTGTGATCATCAAGGATTGACCAGCTATTTGTAAGTGACTCCACATATAAGCTTGAGAGGAAAGAAAATGCAAACATATCCAACCATTTAAATGAAACAGAGACATGTATTTAGCCTGGGCGAAAGCGACTGTTGACTATGTCGATAAAATGTTTAGCGGAGGTACGTAGGATGGCATCACCAGGCTAACATTTACTGGTGTCCTAGGGATGGAGAACTCAATACAACTCGATCTTTACAGCCTAAGTACTTCCATTTTCACTAATACTGCATATTCACAATTACCTGTTGTTCACCACTGATGGGTACTAGTAGAATAGCAGAAGACACACAGAAACTGGTCATTTCACTAATATGTCCATCCTTCTGTCTTTGTTTCAGCTGAGGGAAAGAATCGGAGGCAGAGTGTGTTGTTTTAGGACAAAGAGCCTTTTTTGCACTTATTTATCCAACACACAGACTGACTGAGATATACAAATATAACCATGGAGATAAACATCAAAATATGGATGAAGACGTACAGTATGAAACTATGGAGAAATTGGAAGGACTCTGAAGAAAGAAAGAAAGAAAGAAAGAAAGAAAGAAAGAAAAAAAAGAACTACTTGAGGAGGAAGAGGACAAACCTCATTGCTGCTGCTGCTGCTACTGCTGCATCCTTTATTTTTATTTTATTTTTATTTTTTTGTTGTTGTTTTCAGGAGCCCGACTGAGGAATGCGTAACAAGAGGTGGACTATCTCGACTGTTAGCTAAGCTGTGGTTGCCACTCAGTTGTATCGTATAATATCACATCACCACCTCCTCTCAGCATGCATGCAGCGGTGCGCACACACACACTTTCACACACTGCACTGCGTACACACTGTCTTGTATGCCAGTGGCAGTGCATGCAGAAGTGTGTGTGGTCCAGAGGGCATTTCATTGACATATTAACTCTAATATCAAAGCAGCTGCATCTGATTGATGAACATGCAACAGTTGCGCTTCCTTTAATGAACATAACGTCTTACTTAGTATGGATAACACGGTAAGAGAACTAATGTGTGATGTACATCAGATCCAGTTTCACAACTATAATTATTCTGGCACCTTATTCCTTTGTGAAACCACTCAGGCCGATTGCTACATAAAACACACCTTGACGTGGAATGGACAGAGCTTTGTATGTGTGCGTGTGTGTGTGTGTGTGTTTGAGAGAGAGAGAGGATGTATTTACTGAAATTTATGTATGCACCATGACATGGACATGACATCTGACATTCCCCTGCTGCTCAGGGTGAAGCTGCACAGGCTTGTGGGTAATGTAGTTTTCACTGAGAATGTGACACTGAAAGCTCTTGGGGCATAGATCTAAAGAGCTTCAGGCAATTCGGGAATCTGTCTGTCTCTTTAATGGAAAAAGCGTCAGATCCAATGCAGAAATGCTCAGATATTAACCCATTTCACAGCGGAAAGCAATACTAACCCAACCACACATTTACAGGTACATTATGTCTACTGTCCAGTTTTTATATCATATCTCAGAAAGTCTCTCAGAGCCCAGGAAGGTGTTTACTCAGTTATGTTTACTCCATTTTTATTTCAGTCTTGTTTCATAGCCTTTACCTCAGTACATATGAACCACTCATCTAACAGATTTTGACCCTTGTTATTTACAGTCGCACATCCCTTCTCAAGTCACTGCTAATAATCTCTCACAGTAGTGCATCATTTCCCAGAAAACACACACACACACACGCACACACATACAGAGAGAGAGAGAGAGAGAGAGAGAGAGAAACTTCACAGCATGTGTGGTCCAAACACAATGGTGGAAAAAAAAAACTCAGAAAGTCAGGAAACTATATAATCCTGCTGTATGTTTTCTCTTTCCTTTCATCATATGCATCCATGTTGTAAATGACCCATTTGTTTGTGTTTGTCTGCTTATGTTTAGGAAGTACACAGGATTATAGGCATGGCTCAGGTTAATCGGAGGTTATAAGGGTCTGTTAGAGGTTGAGCTTAGTAGTTATCATCATTCCCTATTCTCTGGACCTCATATTTAAATCACCCGATCGCCCTGCCATCTCCATTTGTTTCATCTGATATCAGCGTCATTCTGAAAGTCTACATCAGTCCACTCAGCCATTGGCTCTACATGTATTCACATGATATATGAGATTGTATATGTGCTCCACAGATTTGTGGTGAACAGGGAGATTTGTAAAAAAAAAAAAAAAAAACATGAATTAGACTGAATCATCAGAAGGCTGCATCTTATAGCTCCACTCTACAACCTTGCTTGCTCAGTCAGTACACTTGAAATGTGAGGTAAAAGTTCCACACTCAAATGCCACTGGAAATACATGCTAGCCTTCTTATCTGCTTGCCTGTATTTTCTGTTACTTGACTTTTGACCAGATTGAGGCAAGGCTGCTACATTTCAGCTTAGAGATCTTGTTGTGAGGATAGTGGGTTATTGAACTCTTGATATGTAGATTTCAACATGGCTACCACCAGGAGGGCCTGTTATTGCCCTGGAGATTATATATCTACAATGTGTTTGGTGGTATACCAACTATATAGAAAAAAACACATATGGTCTTTGACTTTAGCCCATCATGTAGATGCAGAATTTGTCAGCTCACTAGGGTTACAAAATGGAGGAAGTGGCTCAAGGTATTACATCTTGTTTGGTTATTCATGCCAGTAATATTTGGAAATCTTGTCTTCCTTTTTTAGTTGCTCATGACTTTTAATTCAAGAGAGTCCTGCTATCAGAGCAGCTCACCAAATGGTACTATAAGATAATAAACCTGTTTGAGTGTCCACATCCAATTTCCTGTTTCCCTGACCAGGTGTCTGTTTCCCAACAGCATAGTTGCTAACTAAGTTGCAACTTAAGTTAGTTGTCAATGGGAAATTGCATTGCAACCAACATAGTTGCTAACTAAGCTGTTGGGAAACGGACCCCCGTATTCTTTTCCCCACACACATCCTGTCTTTTCATGACAGAGGAACTCTTCCTAAGATGAAGCGAGTTCAGCCTGTCTGTCTGGCACGTCTAAGCTGTCTACTGTCTAGCGAGGGATTCTCCATTAATAAACATGTCTGGAATTCAGAGTCCCTCTGTGTCCTTCATTTGATGATTGATAACGTGATATCAGAGAGGGGTGAAGCAGAGCTCAGTGTCCCCTTATCTTTGGTGATATCAAAGCACACATAGTAGCCATCGTCAAGCCGTTCTTGGAGCACTTTTTACTGTATTGCTGAAAAATATCCTTCACACCCAACCAATTGAGGCTATTTTGCAGCAAAGACTCTGTAATGGAATGGTTTGCAGCTGCAGGTGCCATTTAGATGGAGAATTTTTTTTTTTTTTTTTTACAGTGACCCAAGTGAATGACAAGCTAGCCAGTCATGAGGAGATATTATGTTGATGTTATTAAAAGTGTTATGTGTTTACAGACCACATAAAATCACTGGGTGCACCTTTAATTAAATGCAATAACATAATAAGACATGGTCATCTATGGGATAGACAGGACAGGAAAAATGGCATCCTATCATTTTGAACGTCCCAACGAATTGCAGTACAAACAGCACACCAAGAGTTGACTTGTTAATAAAAACATTTTATTTATTTTTCCTTTCTCCCCTGCCTTCCCACCCCATTTTGACTGTTGTTTTAAGTGTGCCACTCTGTCTTATTCCACATGGATTCTGTCCCTGACTTGTCACATCGGTCACTTTTTCATTCCAGTTTAGCTGCACGGTCTCCGCACTTAACTTAAACTTTTACATCTAAAACTACAATGACAAAAAGACACGCACACACAGACAGACAGACACACAAAATAATGTACAGTGAAGTTTACAGAGCTAGAGATATAGGAAAAGTATAAATAAAAGCGGGAGAGTCATCCACTGAGAATGGTGTGGCTATGGAGTGCTGCAGTAGGACCAGTCACAGGGAGCACTTCACCATACAGCCAAAGCCTCAGAGCAAGCAAGCAAGCACAATCAACACTGACACAATCCCAATGGCACACCCTACTACCTAAATCCTTAACCCTCAGAGGCTGAATCCCAATTTCCACCTTAAACCCTAACCCCTCAAAGACTGAACTGGCATGAGCTGGCCAATCACAAGGCAGACTCCTTCTAGTCAAGTCTTTGAGGGTGCAGGGGTTAGGGCGGACATTTGGATTCAGCCAGAGACTGAGGTCTGGGCGGAGAATGCGATGTGACATTTGCATTTAGCAAGTAAGTACAAGGAGCAAGGCCTAACTAATAGAATACCTGATCAAAAAAATAAAATGTAACTGCTCCAAGTGATGTCATTAAATTAAATTTAATGATGATATTGAAAACGACTGACTCTCCTCTCAAATCCAGCAAGCAAGCTGTATAACAAACACGATAGGATATGCAAATATAATATAGATAACAATTAGGCCAAATTAAATCACTACAACTCAAGACAACTGTTCGTACAAGACTCTTTCCCTTCAATGAAGTGTGAGAGTCAAACTATGTACACAACACATACAGTACAGCTACTTTTCTTACCGCCAGACCACAGGGTGAAGCTCAGCCTAGAAGACTTTGACAGGCCCTCTCGCTTGAGACCCACGCTTGTAGCTGGCATTTAACTAAGCAAGTGCTCATTTTGGAGTAGCGGATCATTAGAGGCCTCACATTAAATAAATAGATACTCTTAGACCCGATACAGACAAAAAAACAAATAAATACATGATCCTACAGTTGCTATTCCCTCTGATGCTCTGATCATGTCACTGGATTGCTGGCTTGCTCTGAGGTTCGGTGTGTGAGAGTAGGCTACCTACAGTACCTCCTGGACTGCCAGAATGAACCTGAGTCTGTGTTTTTTTCCCTGTTTTTTTTCTCTTTTTAAAGTCACGAAAAGCTAAATCTTTACCAACTTGATGAAACCCCAGAGAAACACAATTGCATACAGAAACTGAAAGACAACGACATTTGTGGCGTTTGCGAGAGAGATGTTACCTCACGAGGATGGAAACTGCTAGCCGGAGCAAGGGAGCAACAAGAGGCTGACTGATATAATGGTCACTGATGCGCCGGTGGCAGACTAAACTGCAGCACAAAGGCTGAGACAAGACCTATGGAGATGGAGTGTAGCTGTCTAATAAAGTTACTAAGATGTACATGTAAATGCTTCATTAGAGTGGAGAAGTAATATTACGTTCATAAAACAGTTCCTTAAATTAAATTGTAAGGGGGGTTAAACTAGAAGCGTATCGAATGAAGTAATGTTGCAGCTGAATATTTGGCTGCTAAGCAACCATGATACTCAATGGTTCTCACCATAAAACTATTTCAAAGCCAATGTCACCCAAAGAATCCAGCAGACAGAGAGAATATGTCAACACACTAGCAAAGTCAAATGTCCATTTGCAGCAAGCTACCTGTGCTATGACTGGGCAAGTTTCCACCCGTTATGGGGCAATCCCTTCAAGAGTCGCTTCCACGAGCAAACAAAGGACAAGTGCAACTGGAAGGAAAGGTACAGTGGTGATTTCAGTAGGGACAGACCAGTGATGTAGAGCTTTGCAGACGTGATGAGGATTTGAACCATCACATGAGCAGAGAACCGAAGCCCTGCCCTCTCTAACCCCCTCAGTTCCCCCTTCTCATGGTATGGATGATCTGCCTCGCAGGAAATGAATGGGGGTCGAGTACTGTAGCTCACTTCCACCAGAGGGAAACTGCGATGGGCCCTTCTTCAAACGGAACAGTTTCTCTCAGAATCCCTTTCCAATGGTGCAAGGTGGTGTGTGTGTGTGTTTTTTGTTTTGTTTTGTTTTATATCTTCCTTTGTTTTATGTTTTGATTTCTTCCCTTTTTCTCCCACCCCCATATGTCCCTATTACTGGCTCAACCCAGGCCAGCTCGTGACGTTGCGTCAGCTCTATCCAGACTTGGCGCCCACGAGCTTCATGAGTCCGTCCGAGCTCATGGATTTGGGGCGCTCCAGAGGGAAGCCCAGAGCTCGGCTCCAGATGAGCTGGGCAAGCACTCCCAACGCCCGGGACACGCCAAACAGCACGGTGTAGTAGTTCATCTCCGTCATGCCATAGTACTGCAGGGGAAAGAAAGAAAGAAAGAAAGAAAGAAAGAAGAAAAGAAAAGAAAAGAAAAGAAAAGAAAAGAAAAGAAAGAGTTAGCAAATGTAGGAAATACAAAATGTACAATGACACAAAAAAAAAGTTAATTAAAAATTCCACGTATTATTCTGCATAGTGGAGTGAGAATGTATAGAATACACTGGTCTAAAGCTCTGTTAAAAACTTTTACTGATGCAATTAGTGATGGGACACCACATACTGTTGGCAATAATTATACAATTATACTCCACATAAAAGGTTGTGCGAGTGGCAAATTAACATAATGTTTAACTCCTGTATATGTGACCTGGGATTAATTTGCAACCATGTAAAAAAAAAAAAAAAAAAGGGAAATTAGCTTTGTTGTTACTTATCAGTCACCTACAGTACATTAGCTCATCATTATCAGTCTGCATCTAAAGCAAAGGTGAAGGTGACATTTGGAAAGCCTATATTGTTGTTCTCTGTTTTATACTATACACGTACACGCCCTTCTAAATATCTTGTCTTGTGGGACCGTCCGTTCTATTTCGCTCTATCAGGCGCCGTTGTTTGTGTCAAAAACGTTGCAGATAGTTCATCTTTTCAGGCAGAAACTGATCCGTCACCCAATCAGATCAACCAACCCTACGTCAGACACGCCCTCTGCCATCTGTCGATTGCCATGTACAGTGTGAAACAAGCATTAGTGGACTGACCTGCAGCAGGACACCGCTGTGTGCGTCTACGTTGGGCCAAGGGTTCTTGGCCTTGCCCTGTTCCAGCAGAACGTTGGGGACGATCTTGTAGAGCTGAGCCACCAGTTTGAACATGGGGTCATTGGGCAGGTGCTTCAGGGCAAACTCACGCTGACACGTGTAGCGTGGGTCGGTCTTCCTCAAAACAGCATGGCCGTAACCTGGCACCACCTGAAGACCGTGTGCCAGAAGGAGGTGAAAAAGAAGGTGAGAAAGTGAACTGGACTGGTATGCATGTATAAATGTGGTGGAGTCACTAACACTGGTCTAAAGCTCCATTCAAATCTTTTAGTGATGCGATTAGAGATGAGACACCACATAATGGCTGCATAATGCTACAATTATACAACAAAAGGTTGAAAATTAACATAAAGTTGAAGTTTAACTGCTGTACACTGCATGTGACCAGAGATTATGATTATGATTATTATGACCATGACCAAAAAAAAAACAAACAAAAAAAAAAAAACACACACACTCTCTTATGTAGAAAAGAGATCAAGTTAATCTTGGACATAAATTAAATGTTATATTCCCAGAGACAAGCAGAAAACAATCTAAGCTCCTCCATGCTGCATTGCTACAATGGCTAAAGGTTGAATCTGAGGAGATTTCCTCTCTCCTCCAGAGGTAAGGGGGTGACTCACCCTGCCAGACTTGAGTGTGTTCCAGATGTAGTCCCTCATCTTCTCGTCCGACACCTCCCCGCCCAGCTCCTTCTGCAGGGCCGTCAGCCACACCAGCACCTCCTGCAGCACAGACGCTCAGCTCTCAGCCACACAAATACCGCATCACCGTTTCCAGCATTTCACACACACACAAACTCATCTTCCTCTCTCACACTCTCAGCCACATCAGCACCTCCTGCAGCACAGTCACTCAGCTCTGAGCTTCACAAATATCACCAGTTCAAGTGCTTCACAAATATCTACCTCTCTCACACTCACACACACAGGGTTTGAAGAGTGCTTTCTACTGGTCTCAAGTTTTTTCAAACAGTAGGTCTACTAGTAAGGTATAAAATACAGTTGATGAAGAATTTGCATAGATAGGATGCAGATCAATTAAATTTGTTAATGAAAAGTGCACACATACTTTGACAATGGTTTTTGGTGGCGTTACTGCCTTTCTTGCAAGCTGCATATTTATTCCCTGGTGACGGCTCAAATTCAAGACTCAAGACTACTTTCAGTGATAAAATTGTGAATCCTAAAGCTACAACTTTTCTGGAGTTTCTCCTAGATTTGTGCTTTAAAAGCTACCCTTGGCCTTAAGATTCTTTCTAAACACCGGTCCAGGACTCATTTTCCCTGAAGCACTTCCCTTGTGCCGAGTGTCCCTCTTCTAATGGCTTATTCATACAGAACCACCACATCCAGTCAAACAGGTTCTAAAAGCAGAAGTGCTGTGGTCTTCCACGGACTAACCTGATTGGCCAATCCGTGGAGGGGCCCGGCGAGGCCATTCATGGCGGCGCTGAAGGACAGGTAGGGGTCAGAGAGAGCACTGCCCACCAGATGGCTGGTGTGGGCACTCACATTACCACCCTCGTGGTCACTGTATAAGACAAACACACAAGGGAGGTTAGAAAACAACAAGTACAACAAGAACAAACAAAAAGTCTACAAGACACACACACGTGTGCGCGCGCACGCACAGATACTACAGGGAGAAGACATATTTTAGGACCATATGGTGCCCAGAATATTTTTTTTTTCTTGAAAAAATAAGAGATATTTTGTATGCAACACACTTTTCTTTTCTTTTCTTTTTTTGCTGATAAAAAAATATAGTTAGCCTCTTTTATATTTCACTAGTTCTCTTACTGGTGCAGCACTCTCAGAATATGACAAAAATAGACTGAGGAGAATGAAACCAGCCCAAATTCAACCAAAGCACCTGAAATGCTTCATCTCAAAGCGCCTTGAAAGAAAGCCAAAGTTCTGTTCATTGCGGTGGCAATCAATAGCACTTGGCACTATAATCTAAAACAGCAGGGCTACTGTATGTGGTGTGAGTGACGTACAGAGGTCAAAGTGGTGTGATGTGGTGTGATGTGACTGACCTGTGGATGGTGAGGTAGAGGCGCATGAGCTCAGTGAACTGGGCGTCGCTGTAGCCCAGCATGTTGGTGAAGTTATGGGACCAGTCCAGGTTGGAGTCGATGGCTCCGATGCTGCTGCCCTCGCGGTACAGATTGCGATAGATCTTGGCCGCCACACAGGGGAGCTTGGCGATCAAGTCCATGGAATCCTCATAGACAAACTGCAGGAAAGAGATAAAAAAAAAAAATGAAGACCTTTTAAAGATTAAACAAGCCTCAGGGAAACCACCTCAAAATAAATGAAAACCGCATGACATTGCTAGTTATGTTCTAGCTATCAGACATCATTAGCATATTCTAGTGGTGCTAGAAAGACTCTGAAAATGTTTTTATGCCTTTTATGTAGCTAGTTTTCTATTTAGAGCAAAAACTGCCGTGTCCCTTTAATAACAAATTGTGGCCCACCAAGCCTAGAAGCAAGAGATTATGTGACCTTTAAAGCGTGCAATATACTGCATTCAGAAAACAGCGACAAAGCATCTTTCAATAACTAAAACTGACCTCCCAGTACTTGGCCTTGTTGACTCCTTCTGAGTAGGCTCTGGCGAAGCTGCTCTCGCTGTTGAGTGCGGTGATGGCAGCACTGAACTGGGACATGGGGTGCAGGTTGGTGGGGAAGTTGTCCAGCATGGTGACCACATGGGAGGGCAGGGCTGCGCGCTTTGCCCACTCCTTTGACAGCCAGCTGACCTGTGTCAATCAGAGTAAAGCACCACAATTAGCTGAATGAACTGTGGTTGGTTGTGGCAGTGATACTGCTGTTTCACACGGTACACGTTCATCGGCGGATCTCATTGACTTGGGGTGGATATCTCTCGAAATGCATTGTGGGTCCGCCCATTCCGTCAGCTCCGCTGCTTGCGATGAAAAGTTGAGAAAACTTCAACATTTCAGGCAGCATCAGATCCGTCAGCCAGCCAAGACACGCCCTCCGTCAGGCAGACAGACGTGTACAGTGCAGTGTGAAACTGCAGATGCAGAATGACTGAAGGTCATGGATGGAGGTTATACGGAGGCTGCTTGGATAGACTCACCTGTTCTTCATTGGGCACCTGTCCAGTGACAAGCAGCCAAAAGAGGCCCTCGGGCAGAGGCTCCTCTCCGCCGGCAGCTTTGGGGAGCAGCTGCTGGCACTCTGGGATGCTGTAGCCACGGAAACGGATGCCCTGCAGGGATGGATGAGAGGATAGGAGAGGAGAGAGGTGACCTTAATCAGGAATGTACTTCACCTACTTCTGAGAGACAAAAATGATACTCTGTAGCTCGTGAGCGTGATTAGGCACAGGAGGCTTTTCAGCTTTTAACTTTAACTGATGATGTTAAAAAAAAAAAAAGCTAAACCTCTGTGCTGCATAACAAATCCTTTAATTTGATCATCAATCTATCTATCAATTAGATACCAAGTGTACTACATACAAAGACATAATGTATGTATATATGCAAGTACATGCATGTATGTGTATCTTGTGTAATTGATGCTCACCTCATCGGGGTCCAATACGGATGTTTCGTACACCAGACCCTTCATACCCCTCATCCCTCCGTACATCTGCCACAGACAGAATATAAAGCATAAAGTTATCAAGCAGGAATCATTCAAGTAAGTCATGCAAGGAAGCTGCATAGGGTAAGACCCTGTATGTTGTGACCAGACAAGTCAAAATAGCACAAAAACTAACAGGTGTGACAAAGTGGTCTCTGGCCACTTTGCATTTTAACAAACTCATAAGGTTTAATGTCATCTTCATTATACTGATACTGTACTATCCTATAAACCAAGTTCCTACTGTATATACAAAACTGTAATGTAAGAGTGACTAAGATGGACATAAAACATACACAATATGTAGTATTTTGTATTACTATATCTATGGCAGGGGTGGACTGGCAATATGGCACACAGGGCAAATGCCCGGTGGTCCGACACACTATTTGGGCCGACGGCCCTGACATTCTCACTGTAACTGTAATCATAGGCTTATTTTCTAATGGTCTGACCAGTATGGTGGGCTGGTCTTGTTCGAAATGCCAGGGCCGATTTTTTGTCCCAGTCCGGCCCTGATAGCAACTCAAATGCAATGCGGAATAATTGACAATGTTTGTGGCGGGAGGGTTCATTCACAGGTAATAATCACGCACCATATCCACGGTGATCTGGCCGATGTTTGTTTTGCCATGTTGTTGCTTGAAGTTCTTGATCCGTGTTTGTTCTTTGGGAATGAGATCTACAAGCACATCTTTAAGGTTCTGCAACAAAAAGGAGAGAATCCGTGAACCTGTACCCGTATCTGACATACTCCTGAGAATTACATGTAGGTATGGACACCAGTGTGCTCCTTAAGCATCACATTCTCAAACAGAACTCAAGCAAGCCAGTAGGCATTGTGTGGAAACCTTTACATTGAGTTAATAACCAGCAAGGCTGAAGCACTGCAGGGTTGAAGAGGGAATGTGGTGGTGGGGGTACTTACTGCTGATGCGCTGGCATGTCTGGCTGCTACAAGGACAGAGGCATTCTAGAACCAAAACAAACAAATTTACATGAATCAGTCATAATAATTTTCCATCATTTGAAAATAAAAGTCCTTTTGGAGACATAAATTTAGGGCACTCATAAAAACGGAACTTTTTAGATTCAATTATTGTCGTACAGTTTTCAGAGGAAGTTTCCCGAAAAACTATTTTCACCATGAACATGAGGGTCTAAATTTCTCCTTTCTGCCGAAATGAAATGGCCTGAGTTTCTCTAATAAAAGTTCAACTTAAATGTGTAACGCACTACCAACAGAGTGCACCAAAGACGGCAACCATTCATATAGTTTTGTCTGTGCTGTACAGTCAGACTTCCACAGAGGTGTGACGTACATGCCTTGTCAGTTATGTTTTTCCTCTGAAACACATGGGTGTGTACACCCAGGAAATGCAAAGCCTCTAGTCAGCTTTCAGAGTCATTCCTGATTTACGGGAGAAGTCACCAGACGAAGACAGCTCTTGGCTGAGTCTTAAGGTAAGAGGCAATCATCTAATGTGTCCTAAGCAACACTGATCTTAAAAAAAAAAAAAAAAAAAAAAACTTGGTGAAGAGCCACTGTACAACAACCGCAGTAGGAGTAAACCCAGCTCCTAAAGATGGGCGTGGGCCCAGTGCAGGTAAGCAAACTCCAAGCCTCATCCTCATTCACTGAGAGAATTGTAAGTAAATTCACCTGTAAGTACATTGTAATCACACAATGCACAAAGCCAGGAAAACTGGCTAAAAAAAATAGATACATAAATAAGCCTAAATGAGACTGGGTGACACACACTTGCTAAATCCCTGTGGCACTGGCACTATACACATTACCAGATTATCAGATTCTGCCCTCTAATATCTCCAAGTCCTTGACAAATCTTTCAGTCACTTTTCTTTCCCTGCAAGTAAGCCTCCAAATAGATCTACAACGCTGAAGATGTCCACAGATCGTGGGCAATATGGTACAGGCTTTTGAATAACTCATTCTTCAGCAGATTACTTTAGAATTACCAATATACTTAATCTACTGTGTGACAGATGGAGACAAAAACAAACGAAATTGTGGGACTACGGGACCTACACGCACCGAATAAGGCCATCTAAAGGGTTGCCAAAATTATACTCCGAAGGTCACTGCAATCACAACCGTGAATAACTGAAGACTTTATCCAAACTCTGACTGACAAGCTAACACAGTTCTGATATTCTATTTTAGCGCTAACTAACAGTACATGTCGGCATCTTATTTGACTTAAGAAATCTAATGTATAAAGCTGGCTAGCTAGCTAGCATGCGTTACTTTCCAAGTACTGAGGCCAGAGCTTGCATAACACAAAGGATAAGTCTAGGAGCATGGCAAGTTTGAGAACGGCTAACATTAGTAATTGAGCACCAACTAAGTTAGCCAACTCTGATAGCATGAACATCCACCGGTTTTGAGCTCTTGTCTACTAATGTTAGAAATGAAAAGCCAAATTCTGCATTAACATTTGGTCAAATTACTGGAAGAAAATAAACACATAGTTTATTTTCCCAACAAGGACATTTGGGGAAACTCCGCAGCGGGACAGGCAACGTTAATAACTTGCATGGTGTTCCGAAGTTCCTAGCTACATTGCTCTCAAGCTAACGCACAAACTCTCGGTCAAAGGAGTAGGTCCAAGGATCAATACTAAGGTTAACGTTACCCAGATAGACCTATGACACCAGAAATAACAAACAGAATTGTCTTAAACACTGTACTAGCACATGGCATGGCTTGTTGCTAACAGTTCTCTGGCAAAACAGTACAATTGCAGTACGTTGTCAACTGAACTTTGCTTGCAGAGCTAACTTCAGCTAGAAAACGTAGATAGCAAGCTCAGGTTGCTAATCATAGCTAACCTTAGATAGCAGATTTAACAAAATAAACTAAACCAAACAGTAGGCCTATTGTCATCTTACCGTTGAATTAAAGAGTCTAGGCGCTAGCCTGCTGATTGACAGAACGGACATGGTGTAGACGTAGAAATAATTTAATTATCTGAATGAATCTAAATAGCCGATGCCTGATGCACCGTAGAAGTGGGTGAAGGTGCCCCTGTACGGACCGAGAGCCTAGTGAAGGTTGAAAAAATACTGAGGGCTTTGGAAGGCCGGGGTGGGTGTGACAAGAACTCTCATGTCAATGACGCTCGGAAATGCGAGTGGTCAGAGAAGTTCATGCAATGAAACGATTGGGCTCATCTTTTAGTTGAAGACGTTGATTGGTTAACGAAAAATAAGCTGCTGACATAGAGTTCGCCTGTCAGAAGTAAAATAGTTTAATCGGGATTTGCTGCTTCTGGCATAAATTGTGTGATGAATTACAATTACACTAGTCTAGGCCTATATATAGTGCTGGATTCAACATTGGCTCTTACAACACGAAATTATTGTGAACAAACTGGCATTTCACGTGGTTGACCACTGGGATTTTGGGTGATCACAAAAGTTGATATAGCCAGAGAAATAACGGGCTCTGATGTAGGCCTAGCCTACAATTCGGTAGTGATTGGCCTGTTATATATATAAAAATCCCCATTCTGGTCTGAGTCTAGTCTGTATGTCATGAAAAACAGTTTTAGAATTACACCAGGCAACTTTTGCCTGTGTTTAATGTTTAAGTTTTTATCAGAAGAATTTGTTGGTAGGCTACCATCTCCAAATTTTGTTCCCAGGCATCCAGGCATGCACTGTAGTTTCAAATATAAGAAAACCTACTTAGGCCTACAGCATGCCATTGCTATTTTTGTAGGCCCCTACTTTTTATGTAGTTAGTTCAATATTTTACAGCAAACACTGCACAGTGTCTCTTTCAAGAACATTTGCTGCCCCATTAAGTTATTTTTCTGGGCTAGGATCCAAACGATTTCGGCGAAGATACACTTAAAAGAAATAATCCTGGCAAAGTCTTCACTGTCTGCTGAAATGTGAAGAACTAGCCTAAAACAGAAATTCAAGTGATTTTTTGGCATTTTATTTAAAATGGCTCTTTCCCAAGTGCAGCAGGCCTACTGCCTCTGCTGAAAATGTTAACTACACCTTTAAATCATGTTGGCAAATTAAAAATGAGATGAAGCTATAATAAGACTTGAAGGAAGAAATAATCTATAGAAATTGTAATAAAATACCTTTATGGTCGTCACACACACACACACACACACACACACACACACACACACAAAGGTTCAAAGGTTATGTCATATGACTCATGATACTTTGTCCTTCAGAGGCATAGTTCAATGAACCTTGATTTAGAGATCCCACTCACACACACACACAAGCACACACATGCAGACACACATACACAGTTTTAATGTTTAGTAACCTACAGTACCTGTGTTACCTGCATGACCTGCATTAGCATATGGAAGCTGTAGATACCAGTAATTTTACTATAACAATAGACATTGTGTCAGCTTTCCATTGATGAAGTTGGACTAGTTAATCCTAGTCAGCGAACACAGTGAGTGGGTGTGGAAAAGGTCTTATCATGAGGGCATGAGTTGTAAGAAAAGTCAACACTGACAGAAACTTGAAGAGCGAAGAGAGCAAGAGGACTTGGTTTTGTCAACGCACTGCCACAGTGAGTTTGGAATCAGATTAAAATGTAGTAGGTTAAGATAAATGAAGACAGAAACAGGGATCCTGTTAGAATCTGTTGTAGGTTTTAGGGATAGGGACATACAGTACTTCTACAACATGTGTTTGGTTAAGGTATAATAGAAAATGTTCTAATGAGACAGATTATCTATACCGATATCTGAACAAGTTGGACCTTTAGTAAGACCAGCTATTGTTCAGTGCTGAGAAGATATTTTATTCTATACAGTATTTGAAGCATATAACACAAGGAGTTCACTGGCATGGCAACAATGTTATGATAGGCCTATCTTTGTCAATTCTTATTTAGGTGATGGAGAACTTTGAACGCCCTGAATTGTATGAATTCCATGGAGTCTCTATGACACACTATTTCACGGACAACTGGGAAAATATTCAAAAATTCAAGGCTCTCCCTGATGATATACTTATTGCCACTTATCCAAAAGCAGGTGTGTATGTTTTTGTGTGTGTGTTTCACCACCATAGCATCTCTTAAAGGAATAGTTCACCTCTTTATGAAAATTGGTTATTCACCCCCTTACCTGGAGTTACATATGTGAGTAAAAGCATTTTGGTCTCAGTGCTTGCATTTTCCTAGTATGGCATCCCCAATTTTCCCCAATTTTTACCTTTAGCTTAGCATAGGCACTGGAATGTAATGATGCCAGATAGCAACTCTTTGGCAACTTTACTTTCCAGCTCCTATGCTAAGCTAAAGGTAAAATTGGGGCTGCCAGACAAGGCCAACGCATGCACCAAAATGCTTTTACCCACATATCTAACTCCATGGAAGGGGGTGAATAACCAATTTTCATAAAGAGGTGAAGTGGTGAACTATTCCTTTAAAATGTGACAATTTCTTACACACAAAGACGTGTAAGTGTCAGATCATTCACATATACATTTTGAAAGGCGTCTAATTTGGTCTCTCTACTGAAGTAAACATTTTGTGTAAACGGAACTGTCCTTTATCAGACATGCAACATGTTCTGGTACATTGTACTGTAAATGTCAGATCGTTTATACTAATCTTTTACTTTAAATTTGAATGATTTACTTCTTATTATACTGTATGTCACATGAAGTGGACATTTTGTATGTTGTTTTCTTGTAACTGAACTGTCTTTCATCTGTGCTTTTTACTTCTCCTACAGGCACCACTTGGATGTCATACATCCTGGACTTGATGTACTTTAAGCAGAAGGATAAGGAGAGGGAGAATTCCCAGCCTATATTTCATAGAGTACCTTTCCTTGAGCTTGCCATTCCCAACGAGCAAACAGGTCTGGTTGCATTACTCACAGATTAAACATCATTGGTGTTTATGATTTTTACTCCACTGTGAGAGAAATGCTAACTTGCAATTCTTAGCGAATTTCTTTGCTTACTGGAAATTGGTATAGTATAAGTTTATTTGAGGTCACAAGGCAACTTAGCTGCTGTTGCACCTGCTCTATTCTATGCTCGTCTTTCTTATCCTTCTTTGTGTAATTTGACCTCTTTCCTGAGTGAGCTGGAAGCAGATGATGTACTGTACTATTCTACAGTGTTCTGCTCAAGGTGTCTTTGTACAAATATCAGTGATGATTTACCCGCCTGTGTCTCAACAATGTTCATCTGTTTTCCGTATGTTAGTGATGAACTAGGGCCAAAGTGAATGAATCTGCATTCATCAAACACAGGTGTAGAGGCCCTTGACGCTCTCCCCACCCGTCCTCGACTTATCAAGACTCATCTGCCTATTCAGTTTGTGCCAAAGAGCTTCTGGGAACAGAACTGCAGGGTACTATTCCGTATTCAGTCGTTCTATCTTCTTGTCTCTCCCTTAAAGGAATATTCCAGGATAAATAAAACCATAGCCATGTTACAGTACTGTGGTCACAGAGTGTCAGTAGGGAAAAGAGTGAGAACATTTGGTTAAAACATAGACCAAATAGAGAACTGGCATTAACTGTAATTGATTAGGGCATAGAAAAAGTTAACTGTATTGACCATGTTTTCCTCTGTCTACGTTTTACCAAATTTGTCATTCTTCTCTGGACCAACAGCACTTGATTACCTCAAACAACAATATGGGTTGATTTAGCCCAGAATCATTTTTAACTACAAGAAAATATAATGTGTTAACTCCTTTCTCTGCAGATGGTGTATGTGGCCCGTAACGCAAAAGATAATGCAGTATCTTATTACCATTTTGATCGCATGAATATGGTGCAGCCAGAGCCTAAGGATTGGAACCATTTTCTGCAAAGGTTTATGGATGGAAAAAGTAATACTTTAATTCTTACATCACTGAATGAATGAATGAATGAATGAATGAACGAATTACAGTCTGCAAGAGGAGAATTGTGAGATATGTCAATTTTACATAATCCTACATGAAGCTATCTCTGTTTCTGTCTTTCTCACACACACACACACACACACACACACACACACACACACACACACACACACACACACACACACACACACACACACACTGTTCTGGACCCTTCCATCCAGTGGTGTTTGGGCCCTGGCATGACCATGTGACTGGCTGGTGGGACAAGAAGCAGACCAACCCAAATATTCTTTACATGTTCTATGAAGACATGGTGGAGGTAAGCTGAGCGGAGTACCGGTGGATATGTTGTAGTTTCAGAGAAACAGCTGCTGGTCTGTAGCACTGCACTGCTTTGTGTTTGAGTGTTTGTGTGTGTACGTGTGCTGATTAAAAAGTCTGTTGGGGGTCATGAAGGTTAATGAAGGCACAGACAGGGATATGATGTATTTGTACTATGTGTAATTAACTGAGTGTGTATGTGTAATTGCCTGAGTTTGTGTATGTGTGTGTTTATGTGTGTGTGTGTGTTTGTGTGTGTGTGTTTATGTGTGTGTGTGTTTGTGTGTGTGTGTGTGTGTGTGTGTGTGTGTGTGTGTGTGTGTGTGTCCTCATCAGGACACGGGCCGTGAGCTGCAGCGTCTCTGTTCCTTCCTGGGTTTATCCATCACATCAGAGGAGAGAGAGCGAATCAGAGGAGGAGTGCAGTTTGACGCCATGAAGGCAAACCCCATGGCCAACTACTCCACCGATCCTGTGATGAATCAGAAGATCTCTCCTTTCATGCGAAAAGGTAGCAATGAGGAGTGAGTGCTTACGTGCAGTGCACAGTGCTGTTTGTTTGTGCTTCTCCAAGAAGTACTGGCTACAGACCAGAGATTCTCAAATTCTATTGGACCATGGATCAGTGATTTTTTCAGTCAGATGCAAGATGCCATTTTGTAGGAAGGTCTTCTCTGACCCCCTGCAATGCACTGCAGACTCTAGTTTGAGAACCAATGGTGTAGACATGCTGCCAAAGACGTTTGATAAACACTAGTAAACTGTTAGTGAATCAAATTTTTTCCGTATACTGTAAATCGGGATATTCTAGGCTTGAAAACGCAGTGAGAGTTCTCTTTGGTCTTGCACAGGCAAAGTTGGTGACTGGAAGAACCAATTCACTGTGGCGCAGAACGAGGCATTTGATGAACACTACAAGAAGATGATGAAGAACAGCACATTGACATTCCGTACAAAAATCTAGAAAATCCTAAAGTTAAAGTTAACTGTGAAGTGAACAAATGGAAAGAATATGAGTATATTTTATATATGAGTAGTATATACACTGTATACACATAAATGTTTATCTCAATGTGCACTAAAACATGCAATGTGTTAAGTTTATATCAGTGAACAATAATCAATCCTGGTCATGGCTGACATATACAGTAGTTTCATAGAACACACACCCACACACACACATTGTGCAATAATTGTTCTGCAATATCTGCTCACAAGTAAGAGCCTGCCTGAGTGACTGCATACTGTACAACTGAGAAACAAACTACTGCATGAGCAATTGGGAATTCTTTTTTTTTTTTTATTGTTGAGCAAATACATGACTCCTGCTCAGATAAACATCTGGACACCTGGAGCATCCCACACTGTTCGTAGAGCCATGACTACTCATTCTCACTAGTCATGAATGCCCTTAGTGTCCTTATACAGTAAACCAGTATGACATGGGCACAGAAAACACAACTGCAAAAGAACACAACTGTCAACACTGACAACTTGTTAACTTGGAACTGAGAGAGTCATTTGAATGCATTAATAAAAAAAAAAAAACAGCAACATTGACTGACAGTGGCTGAGTCAAGATGCCAAGAGAGGCCCTTTGACTACTACAGGAGTAGGAGTAGATGAGATATGATACATAGGA
The DNA here is from genome assembly GCA_027497455.2 of Sardinella longiceps. NCBI lineage: Eukaryota > Metazoa > Chordata > Actinopteri > Clupeiformes > Clupeidae > Sardinella > Sardinella longiceps. The sequence goes on along the minus strand of JAODXP020000015.1, from coordinate 27,910,622 downwards.
GATGGCTGATATTGTTGCACAATATAAATGGTTGATCTGACTTTGCGATCACAAGTACTGTACTTTTTGTGCTTGAAATGTCCTTTCTCACAATAAATGACATTTTTGACCATCTGTATAAGAAACATGCTCTATGGGGAAGAGGAAATAGTGTAATATTAGTTCATGTAGTGTTTGTATCTGTCTAGCATTGAAGCATTTTGTTGGAGACATTCTGTAATATTAAGACGTAATGTATGGTGATCTTTTAAAATGTTAGCTTCAGTTGTGGACTGTGTGTGTGTGTTTGTGTGTGTGTGTGTTGTGTGTTTGTCTGTTTGAGTCTGTGTCTCCCATCACATTAGATAAACAGCAAAAGTCCATCAACTATTACAAACATGTCACTTGTCTTCAATCTTTTCTCTAAATATATATATCATTTTATTTACAGACACAAAAATAGCAGTATTTAAGTATTTACAAAAGAGTTTATGTTACATATGTATATTTGTGTTGTATGTGCATGTACATGTGTTTTTTTGGAGAATACTGTATGACTACTGTACTACACCACTACTGTCTGGGCTCGGGACTACAGCTCATTTCAATCACTCATTTGAAGAATCATCTAGAATCAATAGCAAATGAACTGACAAAATTCAGAGCAATTAAGACATTAACATTTTGTCATGCTGCTTGTATGTAAATAGAGCTAAAAAACACACATAATACATCAAGACCAAAGTCACGATGTCATAGTCACAAAACTACGGAAGATTCTTGAAGGTAAAGCACTAAAGGAAAACCAGAATAGATCAAAAAGTATCACATAGTGATTTATATGGATGCAAATATTGCAATCAGTTGTGATCCCTCTTTTTCTATACAGCATTCAGGTTGGTTCATATTTCTCACTCGGAGAACGTTACCATTTATAAGACACATCAAATAAACATTAGATTTGTTTTTAACATAATGCATTAGGTTTGGTTATTCATATTTAGCCTCAATGTTCAGCTAGTGTTTGGAGATCAGGAGTTGGCTGTAACTGTACGTTCACACCAAGGGCTACTAAAGCTACAAAATTGCTGCTAAAATGTCTGTGTTCGGCCAAATCGCTCTATCGCTCATGATGTGCCTGTTGTCATTCCATTAACAGCACAGCGATTTTACAGCTGAAACGCGTCATAGCTACTTTGCATAAAGTTGACAATTTTTTTTTTTTCGCTTTTTTTAGCCGCTCAAATCGCCCAACTTTTACAGCTGGGAGCTTTTGTCGCTTTTGTCGCTCTTGCCCATAGAAAGTGAATGGCTTCCAGCTATTTTACAGCTCTAGTAGCTCTTGGTGTGAATGCACAGTAAGACCAACAGATGATTAACACTGGTCTTGGGAACAGCAGCCAGTCTTTGCCTTACTGAACCTACACACACACAGGTGTGCAGAGGTAGAGCTACGGCTGTCACAGATGGCACATGTTTACTAAACACAAGGAGGTGGAACGCTTGTAGACAGTGAGTACACAGCCAACAATGTCACAAAACACATCACTGAGTTCACAGGAATGCATGGGCCATCAGAGATCCAAAAGATATGATATACTGTACACAAACATGTCTGAAATGTACTAACACTAACAGAGTCCATACACTGTCTGCAAGATGTGAATGATGTGTGAAATGTATGCCATCATTCATAACATTGAACAATTTACACTGTAGCCATTGTATGCAACCATACATGCATGCGCACACATACACACACACACACACACACAAGCACAAACATTCATTCAAGCACACATGCACGCATACGCACTTGTGTTTACACACACACAGACAGTCAGACAAACACACACACAGACTGACAGACACACACAGTCACACACGCATATCTACACAAGCGTTTGCAAGCCATGTGTTGCTCTTTCTGCCATCTTGCTTCTGAGCATGACTATACCCTACTGGCTGGGGCATATGTGCCATGTGATTGTCATACAGTGTGTGGCATGCTTGTCTCTGGCTCTTCTCTTGCTCTGTCTGTGTACTGTGTGTGTGTGTGTGTGTGTGTGTGTGTGTGTGTTTGTGTGTGTGTGTGTGAGTAGGGGTGACTTCATGGTTGGGCTCTGAAAGCTTATGCCAACCAATGGCAATCACAAGTCAATGATGTCGCTGCTCACACTTGCAGAGTCCTCCTGGCGGCCGACCTTTAGGAAGCGCCTGCCGGCCGAGCTGTCCAGCTCCGAGCCGTCTCTGTCCAGGTCAGGGGTCAAGAAAGGTCGTGTGTCCTCACCGGCCGGGGTGAGATGGTCCAGGCTGTTGCAGGACGGGCGCAGCGACACCGGGCAGGAGAGCGAGGAGGGCACCTGCTGCTCCACGACCCAGCGCGGGCCCTGATGCGTAGGCGTCGGCGGCGCCGTCACCTGCCGACTGGGCACGGCGCTTTCGATCACGCGATCCAGCCCTGCCGAGGACTCGGTGAGCACAGTGCCGCTGCTGTCCGACAACGTGAGCTGGGGGTCACTGTTGCGGCGAAGCCAGGGCCCAGGGGAGGGTGTGGGTGGCTCCGGGGACGGCGATGGCGACGCTGGCCTCAGCGGGCGGAAGAGGCTGAAATCGTGGAGCAGATGTTCGCGGTGCAGGGCTTCGTCGATGCTACGGCTCAGGTCGATGGGAGATGGGGGGCGCAGGTCGAAGTCGCAGAGCGACACGGCAGACTCTTTGTCGCGGTCCAGGCTGGAGCTGTGCGATCGGGCCGGCGTGCGGGTCAGAGCTTGCAGCCGTAGGAGCGACCCAGCCCCACCGGAACCCTGCTGCTGCCGGGAGCAGTTACTGTCCTTGGGCTCACGGTTGCGGATCAGGCTCTTGCTGATGTCGGCGCCCGATCGCTCCTGTCCGGCCCAGTTGTTTGGGAGTTCCCCTCCCGCTGCCGCCGTCGCTACTCCGCCCGAACCTCCCGCCCCGTTGGCTCCCGTACCTGACGCCGCGCTGCTTTCTGACTTCCTCCCCGGGCGCCCTTTAAGGCTTTGCACGATCTTCGCCCAGCATGTGTGTGGGTGAGGCATGGCCGCCGTCTGGCAGGGCGAGGCAAGCTCTCCGCCATTGGCCCCGATCCCTCCTCCAGTGGCTCCGGCTGTGGCCCCCCCAGCCCCTCCGCGGGGCCTCCAGAAGAGCCAAGAGGCCAGCATCAGCAGGCAGAAGGCCCAGGCCAGTTCCAGCAGCCGCGCCCAGAACACGTTGAGCCACCAGCCCCAGCCGAAGCGCTTCCAGTCCCCCAGCATGCCGTAGAGCCACAGGCAGGTGTGGGTGTGCAGCAGGCAGCACAGCGCCCCCAGCAGGGCGCATACGGCCAGCACACGCCCCAGAGCCCTCCACAGCCACCGGCCGCCGGCTTTTCCCCTCTCCTGCTGGGCGCGCACCAGCCGCGGCAGCGCCAGGCACAGGAACCCCAGGCAGAGTGCCAGGCCTGCCAGCAGGGTGAGGCTCTGTAGTACCATGGGCACGGCGGGAGAGAGCGCGGGAGACAGGAGGTCAGCAGCCAGCAGGAGGGTGCACTGCAGTACCGCTAGCACGGCCAGCAGGGGGGGCCGTAGCAGCGCTGGAGGGACGATCTCCAGCTCTACCCCTGCACCACGGACCACCAGAGCCACCAGCGCCGCCTGGGCCCACAGCAGCAGCGGTAAGGGTATCGTGACCAGCGCTGTCACGGCGGCCCGCGGAAGCATGTCCCGTGAGCCGTAGGGGTCCATGAGGAAGAGGGCGGCCCGGGCGGCGCCGGCCAGGAGCAGCATGCCGTTGGCGAGCACCAGGGCTCCCCGCGAGGGACAGCTGGCGGCCGGGGAGAGCGCCAAGCCCAGGGCGCCCCCCGCCGCCAGGAGCAGGAAGAGCGAAGCCGAGCCGAAGACGTGGAGCTCCCAGGCGAAGGAGAGCGTGCGGCTCAGGTCGGCCCACTTGAGGGACGTGCCGTTGGGACTGAAGGCCTCGTCCAGCACCTCGCGACTCCTGGGAGTGGAGGATGAGGTTGGGGGGCTGGGGTGCAACGCAGGAGGGGGGATGAGTGCCATAGATCTGGAGCCATTCCTCTTCTCTTCTCCACCTGGTATGGGAGGATTGAGAGTGGGACTAGACGGAGAGAGTACTCCTGCAGACAGAGAGAGAGAGAGAGAGAGAGAGAGAGAGAGAGAGAGAGAGAGAGAGAGAGAGAGAGAGAGAGAGAGAGAGAGAGAGAGAGAGAGAGAGAGAGAGAGAGAGAGAGAGAGAGAGAGAAAGAGAGATGAGAGAGAGAAAGAGAGAGAGACAGAAGGAGAGAGAGAGACATTCAGATTTCACACAGCACGTACTGAGCAAAAGCACTACCTACTTTTCACCAGTAGGTGGAGAAGCTCTACTCCTCTACAGGTTGTATGCACCTATATAACCCCTTGAGAACCTCAGCGCTGGTGAGCCGTATTTACCCAACATATGAACACATGAACCAGCAGGGGAAATGAGGTATGCATCACAATTTTAAAGCAAACATTACTGAGCAGCTCCAGGGATGAACTTGTGTGTCACATCCATGAGGTTGCATATTGCCCAAAGGCTTTATAGTCAGAGGGTCGCATAACTTTTACATGTATGAATAATACAATATATTTTTTTTTTGAACATTGGGTGATTTACTGCCAGCAGCTTCTACATAACAAAAATTACAAATTAATAAAAATTTACCAGTAATAATCTTATTCATTATGGCACACTCCCCAACATGAATAAAAGACCTAATTTCTAATTTAATAAGCCTAAAAAGATTGTGTGTATATAAATAAGTGTGTGTAGGCTGTGTGTGTGTGTGTGTGTGTGTGTGTGTGTGTGTGTGTGTGTGTGTGTGTGTGGTTTCTTTGCTTGCATTTATATTCATGAGAGAGTGCTTAAAGTTCACATCTTATGTAAGACTCTACCAGCAGGGGTTGGATTCAACCTGTAGTGTTTCCAAGACAACAGAACAGATTATTCGGCACGCTACCGAACCCCTCTTGGGCACACACTCTCAAGCCCTCCACACTCTGGAGTACTACAGGCTTCCACACACACACACACACACACACACACACACACACACACACACACACCCTCACACACCCTCTGGCCTCTGCCCTCATAAAGCAGGTCCTGCTCTGTGACCGTATAAAAAAACAACAACACAGACTATGGCCATAACACACTCCACCTTATCCTGCCTTTGTGCTCTCTCTCTCTCTGTCTCTCATTCTCTTGCTCTATTTCTCTCTCTCTCCCTCTCTCATTCTCTCTCCCTCTCCCTCTCTTTCTCTCAATAATGCACACACATAGGCCTGTATATAAGATCACATAGCCACCTTTACAACAAGATATGGACACATTTCAGTACAGACCAAACTAACTCATATTTGTGTATGTTATCTGACCTCCACCACGCCAAGGGCAAGATTTACATCACCCTTTCAGTTACAGGTGCGCACACACGCACGCACACACACGCACGCACACATACACACACATACACACACACACACACACACACACACACACACACACACACACACACACACACACACACACACACACACACAGTTCCACTAATAAAAAGGGATTTTAGATGTTCATATGACATCTCTTTTCATTTCATTTCGTTCTAGGTATTTTCATTCCGCATCAATATTGTGAAGCCTCTCGGAGAGGACATCCCCACAGCGACGACAACAACAGATAAAAAAGTGTGTGCACAAGAACAAGTACAGCAAGAACAAGAGAACAAATGGAGACACTTCACAAGAAAGTAAACACACACACACACACACACACACACACACACACACACACACACACACACACACACAGATATATTTGTGGTGACTGTGGGGAAAACGGTTGAGGAGATGAAAGAGATTTCCTGATTCCATACCAAGACAACCTTGTACCCCTGACAGCTACACAGACAGAAAATTTAAGTCTCACACAGATCTTTTTTGAGCTGCCAGACTCAGACATACTCCAGATGTGCTCCTCAGGTTTCACGGAGGGGGGGTCATTTACACACACACACACACACACACACACACACACACACACACACACACACACACACACACATTTCGTTCCTTATGTCCACACACATGCTCACCAACCCACCCATATGCACATACCTTTCCATACACACCTACCCACACACCCACCCACTATACTGTATATGAGCCCACCACCATTTCAAATACAAACACAAACTCACATCCACATCGTCCCACATGCATGTACTGTACACATATCTAGACAGTGAGAGACAGATAAATGGATGGATAGATGGATAGATAGAGAGATAGGCACAGAGAAAAAGAGAGAAAAAAGAAGAAAAAGAGAGAAAGCTACACACATATGGCAGCTATAGACATAAGAGCAATCAGCTGAAACCCCAGACCCTAACGCAAAACACACACACAAACGTGTGAGCACACGCGCGTTCACACACACACACACACACACACACACACACACACACACACACACACACACACACACACACACACACACACACACACACACACACACACACACACACACACACACACACACACACACACACACACACACACACACACACACACACACACACACACACACACACACACAGTTTGTGCAGGAACTCAGCCCAGCAGTAGTCGCTCAAGAGGGTATTTGAGAGGCTCAAAAGCTACCATAGCCAGCGCTCTTTTTCCCATCCTTTCTCTCCAATCCATCTGCTTTTCATTACTCTCTCTCTCTCCCTCCCCTCTCTCTTCCTCTCTCCCTCCCTCCCCTCTCTCTCTCTCTTTATTTCTCTCTCTCCCTCTCTGTACTCCTCCCTTCCTCCACCTTCCGTTCTGTCATTCAATCTCCTAGAGCATTTTATTTTAGTCTTTCCTGACTATTCCATCCCTTATTTCTTCATCTCATCCCCACTCTGTTCCCCACTCTCTCACACCTCACCTCCATGGCCACAGTCTCATTCCTGCTAGCTCAACCTAAATCAATGTACACACACACACACACACACAAACACACAGAGAAAAGTGGAAAAAGAAGTGCAAAACTAAGTAGGATGCTTGGCAGCATCCATACCCACCCCAAAGTGCACATGCATTTCCAACACTCATTACCAGCACGTCATTCCTCAAACATTCCTGAGACACACACACACACACACACACACACACACACACAGTATTACCTGTTCTGGTCTGTTTCCCATTTCCAGTGGTTAAGGTTTGGTTGGGGAATGTGAGTCGTATTATAGTATGAGTCCTGCCGCCCGTTGGTCCTCTTGTCTCCTTAGCTAGCCGCCTGGTGGTGGCCGTAGGGATGTCCTTGGGTGTAGTGCTGTCCGCCAGCTGACTGGTGGGACTGACAGTGGGGGGCTCGGGAGGGGTGGCAGTGCTGGAGAGGGCAGGAGTCGCTGGGGCAGTTGGGGCAGATGGGGCAGTTGGGGCAGATGTGCTTCCTGCTGCTTGCTGGATCTGAGGAGTTTTGCTCCTTGATTCTGTGTCAGCACCTGGAAAAAAAAAAAAAAAAAAAAACATAACATAAGATGCAGTGATGGCCAAAAGAACACATACTGTAACTGTACTTGCGGCTATTACAGGGAAAAAAAACACCACAAAGTACAACATCTGTACAGCTGTTCTCTTATCTTGGTTGTGTAATGGATGCCAGATAGCCTCGCTCTGCATGTGTAATGTTTTTAAACCTCCCTTTGGATGCATTAAAGGAAACTCCAGAGTCAATCAGTCCATATCCCTCTTTGAGGCTACCGATTGCAAGGTGTCAGCGTTTGGTATACAGTAGTCCAAATATGCAAACTCGCAGCTAAGCAAACAGATGAGAGCATATGAAAAGGAAACTTTCATGCACTTATCAGTAGCGTTGGCTGTCTTTTTTTGCTATTTAGTTTGTGTTGTACGATGTCTGGTGATTTTCATACCTATCGAAAGCACTTAACAATGTGATTCACTCTGGATTATTCCTCGAAGAGTGTGCTCATCAGTTGACTAGTTGTTGTGTTTGTCTCCCAATCTGATGTTGATCTGATGTTTAGTTTAGTTTAGTATATATCTAGGGACTATGCGCAAAATACATTGAGAAGATACAATGCTCTGGATTTAGTAGCTAGCTAATTTCCATCGCTAGTCCCTGGGGTGAGTGAGGTCATGGGCTCAGGGATGGACTGCATGTTGCACATCTCTCTCCCACCTCCTGATACCTTGACTAAGGCACTTAGTCCTTAACTCAGTATTCTCAAAGTGTGGTCCGGGGAATTCCAAGGGGGATTTCCAAAAAATGTGAATTTAGTCAGCTAAAGATGAGTTCACTGAATACTATGAGGAAGGCCTGTAAATTATATTAAAAACTTCACACTATTTGAATTTGAAGTGCCTATAAATGCCTATTTAGAAATACCCATGCAAGCCAAATGATTTAGTTAAAAGGGTAGAGGGTAGGAGAAGGGGCTCGAGGGTAGGTGGTCTTTGAAAAATATTTTTGGAAAAGTTGTCCTCGGTCTGAAACAGTTTGAGAAACACTACCTTAACTGCTACCTGGGTGCTAGAGCAATGGCTGACCACTGCTCTAGGTTATTGTCATGTTGTGTGTGTGTGATGTGATTGAGTAAAACACATTGATTTCCCTCAGGGAGCAAGATAGTAGCCTATATCTCTATACAGTATACTTAGGACTTATGTGACTCACCTGGCTTAAAGACCTCAGTGTTAACTGCAGCTGTTGTCGAGGCAACAGTTGACCTGTCCCAGTCCCTAGCACTTTGAGAGTCTGCTGGAGGTGCAGGTGTCTTAGTGCTGGCTGCCGTGGACATGGGCCGCAGGATAACACTAGCAGTAGGTCGGGGCTGCGCCTCAGCCATTTTGGTCAATGCGGTGCTAGTGCTGGTGAACTTTCGAGGTCGTTGTGGCTTAAAGGTCACAGTGACTGGTGTAGAATCGTCCACCCTCGTCTTGGAAACTACAGCAACTCGATCACCTGCGGGTGGTTGGATTGGTCCCTCAGTAGCCACCGGCTCCGCCTCTGCGGACACCTGAGTGGTGCTGGACGCTGGGCTCTGATTGGCCTGTGGAGATTCTGTCAGTCCAATCGCCTCTTCCCTGAGTGATGATGTTCCCCGTGCCAAAGGCTCAGTGGCAGGATTGTGACTTGAGGCAGGCCCACTTCCCACACTTCCGACCATTTCCGGGCCCACTTCCGACTTTGACAAAGGGCCAGCCGAACTGGAAGCTGGGGTGGCCTTTGTGTGAGAAATATCTGTATCTTCTGCACTTCCTATCGCGCCACCATTTTGAGTTCCTACAAATAGAGTGTCTTTATGCATAGACTCGGGGGAGGCCGTGCCCTTCACTGTCTGTGATTCAGTCGGCCTCCGAGTGGAAGGCCTGAGAGGTGCAACTGTCAGGCCAATGGGCTGTGTGCCTGGGATAGGGACTTGGGAGGGACTTAGTGAATCCTGTCCTGCTATTGGCCAGGCAAAGGCCAACAGCACGGAAAAGCTCAGAAGGAGCGCCATGACAACCAACTGCCGGCCCTCCGAGGTGCTTCTCTGAACAAAGTTCTGATGAGCTCCTCTCTGACAGGCCTTGCTTCAAATGGCTGCTATCAATGCCATTCTTCTCAGGCCTACAAAAACACAAAAGAAGAATAACGTTTACATGTTTGGTAAAAGTAAATACACACATATGTATACATACACACATATATGTACTCCTAAACACTTAAATATACACACAAGTACACACAAGAGTCACCTCTGAGGATGCTAAATAGAAGTGACGGTTTGAGACAGGGGAGGACTCCAGGCAATAATTCTGTTAGAAGAATCTGGGTCACACAGTGTGCCTTTTGTGCATGTGTGTGTGTCTGTGTCTGTCTCTGAGTGTGTGCGTGTGTGTGTGTGTGTGTGTGTGTGTGTGTGTGTGTGTGTGTGTGTGTGTGTGTGTGTGTGTGTGTGTGTGTGTGAGTGTGTGTACGATCACATCCATTCCCCTACCCTGTACATATCTGTGTAAGACAAGACAACCTTACTGGTTCTGAGAACGGGTTAGGTGTGAGGGTAACCAGGTCAGCTGCCATGATGTCTCGTTGATCATACCAAAGATTTGTCAAGCAAGTACAACACTTTCTGAAGTTTTTAAATTTGGAGTTGAATATGTGGGATTGTGAAATTGTGAATTTGGATGTGTACAGGGATGAGGCAGATTTTTGGTGTGTGTGTGTATGGGGAAGAGCCAAGCGTGTGTTTTGTGCTGATACGTAAACAAGCTTCAAAACAGCAGCTTCAAAACTGCAGCTCAGAACACTGACCTTGCCTCAGAAAATTGATCACATTTAGGAATTATCCTCACACTAAATTAACCAGAGTGTTTATCAGGAAGGACGGACGGCAACCATACAACAGCGCAAGAAGTGTCACACAAGGACGCGCGCATGCATCAGGGCTGAGAACAGTGTGTGGCTTCCAGTAGGCACCATAACACACTGCGTCTGCCTCTGCGTCTAATTCTGATCAAGTGACATGGAAAATCATGCATGATTAATCATGTGGTAAAGGGCAGGTGACTGACTCCTGTTCAAGACGTGTCTTCAGTGGCAAAAGGAGACAACCTGTTAAGGCACATTTCAAGTGTTTACAATATACGCACACAAGCGTCTTTTCAAAAGACAGCCCTGAGGTGTTTATGTGACTGTCATAGCAAGTACTATGTATAGTTGTTTTTGTCCCATGCATTGGATTTAATACAGTAGCAGTGTGGTTTCTATGGAGAGTAATGCAATTTAAAGCAAAACACAAAGGCACTGAAATTATACCATGAAATTGATAACACAATACCATGATGCCATGGAATAATCTAAATATATTTCAAGCAAGTCTAACCATTGAAAACCTCTGTTGTATGTTTGGCTGTTGTGTGTGTGTGTGTGTGTGTGTGTGTGTGTGTGTGTGTGTGTGTGTGTGTGTGTGTGTGTGTGTGAGAACATGTATATTCTGTTAGAAGCTTCAGAGAGAATATAGGAACCTGCCCTCTGAATCAGCATTGCATGGCTCAACACACACACACACACACACACACACACACACACACACACACACACACAGTCACACAGAGGAGGACAGCACTTGCACCAGCTGGTGCTGCTGCTAACTGGATCTATTATTCCTTGACTCTGTGTGGCACACACACACACACACACACACACACACATTGAGTGTATTAAACTATGTGCGACTAGTTAAGTCTTTAATAAAAATTCGTAAAACACATAACACATGCCATTATTTCCTCACTACCTCACTTTCCATTTTAAGCTCTTTAACATAAGTTCCATTGTCTAGACAGAAAATTAGCAGAGACGTGGTGCATGACATCACATCCTGTGCCTTGGTCTCAGGGAGAGGGGGCAAGAGCGGAGAGATGGAGGGGGGTGGGGGTGGAGAAGTGGAGTCACTGACACACACACACTCTGCCTTAGGGATCTGATCTGCCACTGACATCACCCCCCAGTGCCCCCACTGTGTGATTTAAAGCAGCTGTTGGCATCCCAGTCATCAGTCACAAATGTATAGAACCGAAAAACGCCCACCCCCCCTAACGTGGCCCAATAAAGCAAGTCATTCAACACCCCCCCCCCCCAAATACCCTCCCATCCCAGCATGCATCAGTATGACTCAGACTTTTCGGAGCACACGCCTTCCCTCCCCCTGGAGGCCACCGATCTATCCCTGTTCCGGATATCATCTTTCGGATGGGGGTATGTGTGTGTGTGTGTGTGTGTGTGTGTGTGTGTGCGTGTGTGTACAAGGAAGAGGACCTGGGACAGGCTGGTCGAGCGGCCCAAGACTGGCTTATTAGCGGAGCGACGACGGCAGGCAGGCACAGAGCCTCTGACTCATCTAATCCAGACTACGGTTCAGAGTACAGTTGCATGATTCACACCACACCCACTAAACACACACACACACACACACACACACACACACTTAAACACACACAGAAAGGCCCGTCACACACACAGCACGCCCACTCTTACCACAACTCATCAAACACAGAGCCATTGCTAAATCTCATCCAGTTTCAGGTACATTCTGTGGAATGCCGGACTGCTGTGTCGTGTGTGTGTGTGTGTATGTGTGTCGTGTGTGTGTGTGTGTGTGTGTTTGTGCTGGAAACAAAAATGCACAGCTGATGTTTCAGAAGCTGACTTTGATGTAATACAGCGTCTATTCCAAGCCTGTGTTTCCATTCTTTCCGTCCTTTTACCTTCATTCTTTCCATTCTTCTTTTTCATCCTTTCCATCTCTTCATCTCTCTTTTTTTCCTCTCTTTACATGTTTTCCCATTCACTTCTCCCTCTTTGTGTTTACAATAAACACAAAGTGCTTTCTCACTATACCTCTCTCTAGATGCCCACTCTAATTCACTCCATCCATTTGACCTCTTCCTCCTCTTCCACCATTCATTCTTTCTACTCTTTATCCCTCCGTTCTGCGTGTCTCTTCCCCTGGAGTCCAATGTCTTAGTTTAACGAGCTAAGCGTCATGCAAGATCTACCGGTACACAGATTGAAGAGAGGATTACGCAAAAAAAGAAGATGCCACAAGAGATAAAGTGAGCATCTGACTTCAAAAACCGAGATAAGGTAGCAGCGGTGTGTTTGGAAAGAGGGAGAGAGAGAGAGAGAGAGAGAGAGAGAGAGAGAGAGAGAGAGAGAGAGAGGAATGAGGGCCAAAAGAGGAAATGTTTCAGGCAAGAGGCAGAAACCTTTCCTGGCATAGTCTGTCTCTTTCCATTGTCTGAGAGAGAAAGAGAGAAAGTGAGTGTGAAAGAAAACATGAATGTGCTGCTGACGGCATACGTGTGTGTGTGTGTGTGTGTGTGTGTGTGTGTGTGTGTGTGTGTGTGTGTGTGTGAGAGAGTATAAGCTATGCCATGCTTTGAACATGACACAGCGGGCAGTAAGGCTGGGTATTTATATCCAGTGATCTGTCCTCAGGGGCAGAAAGTCCATCTCACACAATCCCGCCATTATTCACACACACACACACACACACACACACACACACACACACACACACACAGTCACACATGTACACACACACACACACACATACAATCATACGTGCACACAGAACGCACACTCCCACACACAAACGTAGGCAGACACACATGCAGGTACTGTATGGACTGTATATTACTGCATGTGTATCTTAAAATATACTGTACTAACCCCACAACACCCGTGGGATGACAGCAGCTTGGTTTGAGCACCAGTAGAAGTGTGAAAAAATAAAATTCCTCCCTCACAAGCATAACGGTGCACAAGTGCACATGTCTTTTACGATGAGCCCTCCCCATCCCCATCTGAAATGAGGCGAAGAGCCCCAGTGGTCTCAGCCTAAAGCTGAAGTCTGCAGAAATTTTCACGTTTTGAAAGAAATGCTTGTTCACCCTCACATACTTTTTACACACACACACACACACACACACACACACACACACACACACACACACACACACACACACACTCCTTGGGCTACGTACACACACTTGCATATTTTGCCAGATTCTACCTAGTCAGACATTTCCGTTAATTTTGGGTGAGTGTTTCCTGGAAGAGACAGAGGACTGATTGTAGACAGAGAGATTTTAGCTTCTTCCCTCCCGCTCTAGATCTGTGTGTACTTCTCTGTGTGTGTGTGTGTGTGTGTGTGTGTGTGTGTGGGGCAAGCTCAGATTGGAGCAGATTGCACGAGAAGGATTACATCTTTCAGGAATGTAAATATGTCAAGCGCATAACTAGAGAAGTTCTGCACTTGTTGGCTAGTATGTTGACCATTTCTCACACACAGAGAAAATCCTGTGATGGGCTGTAACATCTGGCTCCCTCTTTCCCCTCTTTCTTTCTTTCTCTCTTCTCTATCCCTTTCTCTTTTTCCCCTCTAAAAGGCACTACATGGGTCCTTGCCTGGGGCCAAGAGGCGTCAATATGTCTATTCCACCTCTGTGTCAGATGTCCTTCCACCTGTCCCTCTTCTCTACTACTACTCTCTCTCTCTCTCTCTCTCTCTCTCTCTCTCTCTCTCTCTCTCTCTCTCTCTCTTTCTCTTCTTTCATCACTTTCTTTCTGTCCAATTCATCTTCTCCTGCTTGTTTTCTGCTACTAGTGAGAGTCAGGTCAGAAGTCAGAGGGTAAATAATGGTTGAAAGATGTGAAGTATTTAAACGGTTCTCACACACACTTATAAGGACACATAAATAAATACACTGACTGAGGTCACCCGCAGGTCACCAAGCCTGCCACCATGGTATGGGGTACTACGGTGACAAATAGTAAACTTAACATGTTTTGTTATCCATTAATGTTATCAAACAGGATATCATTTAAAAAGCAATTAACCCATATAATGAAATAGGCTACATTAAAATTCACATATGTCCACATCATTTTCTAATTTTCGTAATTCAAATTTGTGTGTAGACAAATTCGGGGGGGAAAAATCATGTCTGCCCTTGGAAAGGTGTATTATTATTATTATTATGTAACTACTAAGTATTAATGCTAAGTTTAATAATTTCTAACTTCTAACACTGCATACTCCCGTGTGACATAGGCCTACTAAACTTATTAGGTTAATGACAGCTCAAAGGCAAGGCACAGCTGTGTACATTAACAGGGGATGTATGTGTTTAGTCTGTTGTTAATGAGAAGGACTGTATGTGAAGCCTAGATGTAGATTTGTACTGGAGGATCCAAATAAACCGTGAGGCTTCCAGACTCCCTGGAGTGACCTAACCATATTGCTCAGAGGAGCACATGGCAGGTTGTATGCTGAGATTAGAAACACTCTTCCTCTCAGCCAGGCACCAAAGCTCCCTTTCTTTCTAATAAAACTGCAGCACACATTCGTTTCAGAGGCCCCAGTTTCGCCCCCACCTCCCTTACCATCTGATCCATGCCCCTGTCTGGTTTAAACAACACGTTGCGTCTTGATTTCAGTTGAAATATTACGAAATCCCATACAGCATGGTTGGCACCATGACAGATGCTCTGGCAGTAAACACCAGTAGCTTTTGTGGTGTTTTTGAAGTCTTATTAGAGCCAGAAAGCAAACTGGCTGGTACATCCCCCTACACCCGCATCAGCCCAACAGTCCTCACTAATGACAAACAGGTGTACCCAGATTCTCCAGCAAGATCTAACCGACTCCAAGCTGAGGCTTGCTGGGTAGCGTCAACGCCTGTTAACTCAAACGTAGGCAGAGAGGAGAGAGTCCATAAAATTCCCACAGTCTATCTCAATAAAAACCTCACCGGTTGTACACGTGCCAGGACTTAAAGGCATCCTATTAACCTCGCATTAAAACCTGACTTGTTGATTTGTCTCTCTCACTGGCCGACAGTAAGATCAAATTAAGCTAACAATCCCTTTTGTTAACCTGCCGTTTTCCACTGAGAGCCTCTTTAATTGAAGGACGGGAAAGTTTCTGTGTAAAGCCAAGCCTCAGCCTTCAGTAGGCTACGCACCCAATTGACCACCGATGGTCTCGCATACCGTAGCCTTCAGCGATGTTAAGCGTTACAGTTTATTATCCCAAGGTGGCACTATTATTGGACCATGAACGAAACATATTGACTTTCACGGGCAGCGGTCTCGCGTTGCCACATTCATAACGAGGTTACAATGCATTTTTGTTACGCTTACCACCACAGATCTTTCCCATAAAGGTTTCTATCCATGCGTCGTGAAGGTGCGCATGGATAATCGAATCTAAAATATATCTTCCAAGCAGCATCCGTAGGCTACAATGCATATTTCAGGAATTCTCATAGCCATAGGTAATCGAGATGGATGGCCTCCTTTAGACCTTACCTGCAGTGCTGGCTGTGTTGGGTTCCACTGCGGCGGCTGCGTCAGCCTGATACTCGGCCTCCCTTCACAACAACGGTGCGTATCTTAACTGTATTCTGGATTCTGTGACCGTGTAACGGCGAGGCCAATTTGACCGTTGGAGCTGTACACCGTATTCCCTCCTCGCTTCTACCACGCTGTGCGATAGACATAGCTTGCTTTCGAATTCACGCCCCTTTCACCACACGCTCACCACACGGTCTCCCGTCCTCTCCCCTCCACACAGCACCCTCCCTTCACGCGCGCTCGCTCGCTCGCTCTTTCTCTCTCTCGCTCGCTCTCTCTCTCTCTTTCGCTCACATGCAGATCAACATGATCGCCCCTAACCTTGCACTGTATGGTTAGAATTACACAACGAGGGGCAAGTAGTACATTCCATTGCTTGTCACTTGCTACGATATAGTATATTTGCAGCATTACTTTAGAAATATTTTACGGATTTTACGGAAATAACACAAATTAGCCCTATACTGAACAGGAGCAGCTCTGAGTAACTATCAGTTTGCTTTAGCTCCCCTCCCTGATGGACTGAGATAGCATGATCAGTTCTCCCTGTTGAGTTTTGGCTTGAGCGTAAACGTGTGTCCTGTGCCAAGGCATCATGCTTTCCAAACTTGTTTTCCCTTGCCCTCTCTGCTCTAGCAAAACACAAAACAAACAAAGAAACACACACACACACACACACACACACACACACACACACACACACACACACACAGGGGGAGGAGGGGGGTGCTTGGCAAGTGTGTCCAATAGATACATTAAATTCAAACATACCTCCCTCCCAACAACATTTTAGTTCACTTGTTTATATTAGGCTTGTGTTTACATATTAGAACGACTGTGGCTCCTGCAGATGAATACCTACATCAGTGGGATTATGTTGACTATATTGGTAACACATCTGGCAAACAATTATTTTATTAATTTCAACAAATCAGAGCTTCCTCAAATCAAATCAAATCACAAAGCACATTGTGTCTATGTTTACAAATGAAATGTGCTTTATAAATTTGATTTGATTTGATTTGATGTTTAGCTTTAGTTTTTTATGAATATTGAAGTAAGCGTTTGCTTACTTTGAAACACTTTGACTCAGCTAAGCTAGTTGAAAAATATACTGAAAATGCTCCATATCATAAATACCACCGTTTCATAGCAAGTAGGTTAAATAAGTTCAATGCACCACCCCAACAGACGAATACTCTCTCTCTCTCTCTCTGTCTCTCTCTCTCTCTCTCACACACACACACACACACACACACACACACACACACACACACACACGCACACACACACACACGCAAATGGAATTGCATGTAAGCAGAGATGATAGATGCCAGCCCTTTGGCTGTGAAATACACACTGGTACTCAGACTACACACAGTGGCATCTGAGCAGTTGGAACTAAAATAACTTGTAATAGGCTGGGAGGATTTCTATAAGACTATTACTTCCCCGCTGAGCTGACGGCAGGAAGAGAAGGGGATGGATGAAAGGGGAGAGAATAAGTGATGGAGAGAGAAAGGCGATGGAGAGGAGTGAAAGAGAGTGAATGGGAGAGATGGTACCTTTACGTCATCATGGTAATCATGGTATAATCTAAACATCTTCATGGTACAATCTTCATGGTATTTAACACCCAAATAACACTCACTAACCATGATCACTATAACTGACAAATCACAAATATACGTTGAATGTTATTCAATGTGTAAATTACTGTATGTGTTAAAGTGTTTGTGCACTAAAAATTAAGATGTAAGACACATCTATTGTTATGACATTTTTTGAGTGCACATAATTTCTTACTGTCATAGAGCAAATAGTATCTAATAATAATAATATAATAATGTGAATGCATATAGATATGTATAGATATATTAATGTATAGATATACAGATATATAAATCTATATGCACTTTCTCCAGATATATTAAGATAAGTGGTATGTGCATACTGTAGACTAAAGACATTGCGTCTAGAACGTTTTTTTTCCAGTTTTGTCCTAAGACCTGATGTACACTTCTTTTGGTTTCTAATACAAATTGTATAAGCATCAGTCCTTGAGTACGCCTACTCTTTTTTTGTGTGTTTGCATACTGCAGCCTAAGCATTGAATGAATAGATAAATAAATATGTCTGCATGAATGTGTGTGTAGGTATGCTGTGCATGTGGGTGCACTGTATATCCCTCTGCTAATGAGATTAAGCTAATCTGTCCGTCAGTGGGGCTGGTTAGCCGGTGATGCTCGCCTCACCCTAGAGGACCCCATGACTCACTCACTCCGTCCTCTGTATTGGTGCCCTGCCGTCTGCCTGTATGCACCAGCCCAACCAGACGTGCCAGTCTTATGGTACAGCACGTGCACAACGTGTTGTCTTCAGAGAACTGCATCATCACAGCATGGACTGACTGACTACAATGTTGATTTATTAATCCCTTAACGGGCCAAGAGAGGTCTGTCAGTGTTGGTAAAGCTGCAGATACTGATCATGGCCGAATACCGAATTTGGGCTACAGACACTAATCGACAGATCCTACACTGTCAGACATCCTCCCTGGTGTGGGCACCCTTTAAGTGACCCTATACTGTTCAAGGGATATGGGACCACCCAGGGCTGTCGCAACAGGACAGGAAAACCGAGCACTTGCCTGGGGCCCCAGACTGAGGGGGGGCCCCCCAAGATTGACCGTTTATCATTTTATTAGTTTAGTTGGTGGTGTTTTTCCAATGAAATATGACTATAAAGCTGGAGTTAGACAACTAAGTTCAAAACAAATAATTATATTAATGAAAGATGTTTGAAGATTATAACAATGTGATTTATGTACAGTAGGTGTTTTTTTAGGGGGGTGGAGGGCCCCCATGTCCTGTTTGCTTGGGGCCCCTTATGTCTCTTGAAACGGCCCTGGGCCCACCATCATTTCATCCTTCTAGTGGAAATACAGTCATTTCCCAACTCTAGATAGAGATACAGAGAGAGAGAGTCCCATTCTGCAGGTGTCTGTTTCTTTACCCAGTTGTGTATGAATGTGTGTAGTGTAGTAGTAAACACACTACAGCTCACCTCTGAACTCGTAACCTCCTCACCTCACCTGTGGACAGGTTGTTGAGAAGTATCTCTCAGCAGCAGATATACACACCTTTGTTGGTGGACTCAGGGGCTAAGCTTTTGAAAATCTCCGCAGCTCTAGTGGTCTAGACACATAAAGGAAAAATCCCCTTAAACGGGGCCTCAGGAAGGAGGCTGGTGGTGGCTCGCCTGGCCTGGCCCGGGCCACATGAATGTGAGGCTCTCTTTAAGTACACACGTGTGAGAGGAGAGTAGAGTAGAGCAGAGAGAGAGGTGGGACACAACATACTTAGCCTTTTCAATTCAGCGGCACAAATAAGTTGACTTTTGCCCTAATATCATGTGATTAATGGGAAAGAGGGAAGGGGATAAAAGGGCCAAGGAAGGAAAGGGGGGTGGGGGTAGGGTGGGGGGGGGGGCGTAGGGTGGGGGTCTTTAAATACAGAGCAGACATAAATGGGCAGGCACAGCTGTGCTTAACCCCCAGGGTTGGACACACACACACAGACACACACACACACACACGCATTCAGAAAACCTTTATTTGGTAATCGATGAACCCTGTCAGAATTCCATTCAGATACTGACTCAGAAAAAAAACAACAAGAAAACAGCATTGGAGAGAACAGGAACTACTGATGCTTCCAGGGCTATAGCCAACAATAGCAAAGACATTCCTCCCCTGAAAAGGAAAGGAACCTGTGCAGACTGCGGCGGGGCAGCTCAAGGGAGAGCTCGTTTTTCTCAGCTCAACTCAAGTAAATTGTAACAGGAGAGGAGAGACAACGCCAGGGCTTGTGAAGGCTTCACTGACTCACACGATAATAGGATAACAGTGTCTGTGCCGTCTGTGTCATTCACATAAACACACACACACACACACACACACAGACAAACACACCGTAGTTTCAGTTCAGGTAGACTTATTTGTAGGTGCACTTGATTACTTCAAGTTATGCTATTTTCCCATACTTTACAGTATCTTAATAATAATATAATAATGTCTTATAGTATACATGCATTATGTGTCCTACCTCTTATATAATCCATATGATTAAAATCTAGAGTAAGTAGAGCCTAAGTGTGGAGGTGTTGTGATACAAGAGGATCCTCCTTTCTCTCTTACATCTGTCTCCATCTGTAGCTCTCTCTCTCTCTCTCTCTCTCTCTCTCTCTTATTCTTTATCTCTTTCTTTCCCACTCACTGTCTCTCACCCGCCTACTCCATTTCTCTCCCTCAATCCCTTCTTTCTCTCTCCTTCTCTCTATCTCTCTTTCTGTCTTCCTTTGCCCTAAAGCTGAGCAGCCTCCTCTGCCAGATACAACTGGACCAACGCTGAGTCACTTATTAGCACAGATGGCTACACACATAGACACACTCACACACACACACACACACACACACACACACACACACACACACACACACACACACACACACACACACACTTTTACATAACTGCACACGTTTTGTGGGCTAGAGCACTTTTTTGTATTTACATAACATTCATGCTGACATGGGGCATGCTTCTAGACAAACACATCAAAACAGCTATTGTATCAAGACCCCATTTAAATATATCCTCACTGTGAACGGAGCAGCATCAGGGGCGCACTGACACGCACACACAGAGATTAGATTCACAAGGGATGTAGACACAGGTGCTTATTTTGCACTCGGACTCACACAGAGAGAGAGAGAGAGAGAGAGAGAGAGAGAGAGAGAAATGCACATACCACACACTCACATACACAGACTGGCAACAGACAGAGAATAGAATCACTCTGTCTTGCACACATACTTGTAGAGACAGACAACTGCAGCTATTAACAGAAGCGCTGACGAGGGAATGCAGATGGATGCTAAAGAGGATGGCACTCCAGACCACACACACACACACACACACACATTCACTCACAGAGGGAGAGAGTGAAACACACACACACGCACAGAGAGAGAGGGAGAGAGTGAAACAAGCATACTCAACTGATAAAAATATAGGCAGGGGCAGACATTCATATAAGTCTCAGACATGTGCATGTGATAGCTTAGCTGTTTCCACATATGGAAAGCATGTATGTTTCTCCATCTGGTGTCATTCTTAGCATGTGTGCATGCCTGTGAGTATGCGTTGATGGGCCACACTGGGAACACACATTGTGTGCGTCACTTGTGCTGCGGTCACAATTAGCCTTTCAACCTCAAGGGCAACATGATGCACAGTGTAATAAAATCAGCTGATGTAGTGCTCTCTTGAAGTGGTTGTGAACATGTAGTGCAACCAGCTGGTGTTTATTTACAAGGGACTGGGCCATATTTATTTGACATTAGTCTCAGTAGTGCTCAAACAGACATCTACGTGTCTTCTGCTGTTGAATACCAAGCATGCAATGGCATGTGGAGTGAATGGGGGATTCGTCAGGCTTTCCAAAATCTCAGTAAACACTGATGCAGTATACAGCATTACATTTAAATGATGCTTCCATTAAGTCTGGCAAAGACAAGTGGTCAAGATATATTTAATAGAAATATTTAATGTTAAATTTATTATGAGTTTCAAATAGAGAGGTTGAGATTTTACAGAGAGTAAAAATAAGTTCAAGAAAACCTTTAAAAATTGCTTTTGATTCATGACTACAGAGAATAATGTTTTCATTGTCTTCAGCACCACCTTGTGGTCATCAAATGCCAGCAATGCTGAGCACGTATTTAAGATGGTACATACTTCATTGACAGTGATATAAATCTGTATGGATAGTTAGTTACTGGTGTTTCCAGGACACAGTCCTGTGAAGTCTAATGACTCAGGTGGCAAGGAGAGGACAGGGAGGTATGTGGTTGTTAACCGTTAGCAGATTTCCTGGTCACTGGAATGCAGTGCACTGTGTCACACACACCTGTGACTTTTAAATCCAGGGAGGCCAGTTAATGCATGCTGCCACTGTGAGCATTATTGCTCCCCCTTATTGACTATGGCATTCATTCATGAGTAAAATATCCTTTAAAGAAAGTCTCTCAGTCCATCACTTAATCCCAGTGTTCTAGCACTATACAGCTATAATAAGTTGTAATAAATTAAGTTCATGAGGTGGAGGTAGCAGCAGAGAAAGAAAAAGGTAGTGCATTGTAAGACAGACAAGGAACAGAGCAGACAACACAAGACAGGGCATGAGTATACCATGGCAGTTGCTATAATAAGTTATAATAAAGTTATTAATTTGTCACCACTTGACAATAACTACACTTAGGCTATAGAATATAGAACTACACTGCAGTTTATTTTCATAAGGCTCCTGCCTTAACATGCTAGTAATAGCAATCCATATACCTAGTGAACGTTTGGTGTGGGTCTATTACTTAAAAGATTATTTACACAGTTTACACTGCAGCATTGTGATTTTGCTTTGTTGTTGAGCTCAGGTATCTTTTGCAATTTGAAACAGCATGTTTGTGTATCAATTTCCCTTTAGGGAAGAACTTATTTATTTTTCCCTTTTAAATTTCAGACGTGCTGACAGAGAGCCAACCTTGTCATCAAGCATGTGCAAATTTCACTTCCCTGATGGCAAGGCGAAGGGAAATTAGTAAAATTACTAAAAAGATTTTTAAAATATTTTTTAATGTCAAATCAAGAAGTGTCTAACAAGAACAACTTCATGGGCAATGTGACTTGAATCTTAGAACAAGAACTGCAGGAGAAAACAAGTGCTTTCCTCCATTAGTGCTACATTAGTCTCAGATTATTTGTGCTGCAAGCAGCTACTCCAACTGATATCTATCAGAGAGTTGTTTCAGAAGGCGAGAGTTAGCCTACGGGTAGAAACTACCCGTTGCATCCCATGATGCAATGTGATTTCTAGTTTCTCAACTATTCCAGACAAACATAAACACTTTATAATTGCACAATTATTGATTTAAATCAATATAGTTGTCAAGCAATTTGAAGATCTGGGGCAAGGAGCAAGAGACACCTTGCAGTCAGTACGGTGCCAGCCTCTGCACACTGAACCACATTTTCACAGCTCTCGCGGATGGGCGCTACAGGTGGAGACATGAGAAAGTCCTCACCGAGGTCGCCAGGTGGGTCGAATTGCAGAGAAGCAATGCCAACAAACAGGCGCCAGCACCACCAAGGTTCACTAGCTTCCATCTAGAGGGCAGCAAGGTTCCGAAGGATAAAATACCCAACAGCCTACTATCTATGCTGCACTGTGCAACAGATTGGGAGCTGTATGTGGATCTCAATAAGTTGGTTTTTCCTCAGGAGATCGTGGCAACTACCCTCTGACCAGACATGATCCTCCTTTCTAAGAGTACGAAGACCATCATTCTAGCTGAACTCACTGTTCCCTGGGAAGACAGGCTAGCCATCTCCCACCAGGCAAAGAAGGCTAAGTAGGCCTACCAGGACATAGTGGAAGAGGCTAGTCTCGCGGGATGCATGCCCCCTCTATCCAATCTATCCTAACCCTCCACAAGGCTTAATCCCAAGCAACTGCAGAAGGCCATTAGGGAGATAGCCACAGCATCTGTGGCTGTGGCTGTCAAGGAATCGTAGCTAGACACCCTCTGTAGGTGAAGGCTTACTCAGCCTTTGCTGCCCCACTCAGGAAAGGTGCACAGGTTAAGGGGCAAAACACCTACGACCCTGAGATACCTGAGGATGCAGAAGGGGTCCCTAGGAACACCACTACACTCCACTAGTTTGAGTGTCAACTTCCACATCCTTAGTTGCTCCTGCAGCCTCTGCTTGTAGCAAAGCATCTTCAGTGTTTATCTCATCTGTCTCTTTCATATAATGGTTATACTGTGTTCTGTAAGTTTGTAAGAGATGAGCTAGCCTACATCAAAAATCCCGCCCGGTGGTTCCTATTGATTGGTCCGTCCATTCCATTCTCAGTCATGAAATCCCTTTCAATGAGTGTGATATCAGATGCTTGTGCTCCAGGGGGCAAGAATTCCGAGTAGCCCCCAGCTGCAGACTTGCAGCCTCAATGTGGGCTGGGCCCTCATTATTTCTGTAGAACCGGTCACCTCATCAGCCGATAGATCTCTCCTTATCCAAAGTACAAGTATGGAAACGGTCTGTTTCAAACGGGCTTTTTTTGGGAGGAGATATGGCTGTCCGAAATATGAGAAATATGAGACGACAGACAGACAGACAATATGAAAATATCCGTAGGGGAAAGAAAGGGACCTGAACAAAACAGCACGAGCTGGCACCTTTCTCACACTAAAAAAAAAAAAAAAAAAAAAAAGTCCCCTTTGTTGGGAAATAGGGTTGGCCCTGCGTAGCCTATAAAAGAAAAGCCCGTTCTCCCTCTCTTGTGAGAATGACATCTGCAGAAAATGGTAGGTTGATTTTATTTTATGATTCTATTAGTTCTGAAAGTTTCAGGGCCATAATGTTACGCCCAGTAGGAATAGAATACGAAGTCTTTGGACTTTTTATTGCTTTAATTAAGATTATCCAAATGGAATGGGTCTGGAAGATTCTGGATTGCAGTAATTAAAGTCTTACTGATTTCAAATTCATATGAAATGCACTTTTTCACTTTTAATTATGTCAATCTCATGTACCACTATCTCTTCATTCTCTTGGATCACTGTAAATATTATTGCGCGTTAACGCACATTCATTATTTTTCTTATTAGCTTACTGTAGTAAAATTCTATTGCTCATAGACTTTTCTGTTGCTTACGTCTGTCACTCACTGCTGCCCTGGCATAGCATTGGCAAACTGTTGGATGCTGTTGTGTAGGAGAAGGAAGGTGAAGCTACTGGTACGTAGCTTATTGAGGAGAAAAATAATTGTCTTCTTATCCGTACGCAGCTTATTGAGGAGAAAAATAATTGTCTTCTTATTGAAACTTCAACCAGAGCACCCGAACCAAAGACGTTTGAACATGTCTATAGATTAAGAGAACGCCATAATCCTCAAACCAAAACGTGATGATACTGCTTAAGGAATGGGCTGTTGGTAAAGAGCACTTTAAAAATAGTTCGGGAAGCGTAATGTCTATTCTTTATTGACCCACCAACCAAGGTTGCATTGACTTATATTGTCTAGAGTCACACAACGTTTTTGAAAATACAATTTAATTACAATTTAACAAAAGTTTTTTTTTGCTGTCACCCAGATGCAGGAGATGTCAGAAGAATATTTGGGCCATGAGTGATCAAATACCAGACAACCCATCAAAGACATCACATCACTGGCATAGAGAGGAGAATGCAAATTCATCTGTTATACCAGAGAGCCTCTCTTTGCTAGTGTGTCTTTGATGGGTTGTGTGGTATTTGATATCGCATTACCAATCATTTCATAAAGTATAACAGTAGGCTATCAACTTCCTTGCAGCATGTCATAAAATGCTTGATATAATGTATTCATCACGATGCCTGATTGTTTCAGCCCTCTGTGTTTGAGACAGTTTAGGCTACTGCAGGGTTTGGGCTGGTGTGAGAGGGCAGAGCATTTGATTAGAATAGACACACCTGGAGGCTGGCTTTAAAAGTTGGAGACATTCAGCTCTTCAGAGACTCTCAGACACGTCCACTTTGACTTTTTCCACACACACTTCAACACAACACATGCATGGACTTTGTTATTTATATTCCCTATATAATACATCACCACCTTTTTTCACTCTCACTTTGATCCTTGCCGGCATTCCATCCACTCACAACTAGCACATGGACCTCCTGATACACATCAAATTAATTTTGTTCTTTGCATTTTGGTGTTTTTCTCCGTTCATGTTGGACCCATACAAGTCTGCATTGTAACACTATTTATGAAATAAAAACAGTCATTGTATGACAGTCTGATAATGTGGTGTATAATGAACCCTAATGTTCCCCTAAAGTTAACCCCTGAACTCTCAAAGACATACAAGCGCAGACCTTTGTAAGCACAGACACTATACATTCCAGATCGTGTTCTGGATTACCGATCCCACCAAAATGTAATTAGTTGTTACTTGTCCCAATACAAACATTGTCCGAAAAATTCATCCAAATCTGTGCAGTACTTCTTTTTAAAGTTATCTTGTACACATACAGACACACAGAAAGACACACATCGGCGAAAACATAACCACCTTGGCGTATGTAAAAAGTCCAGTGTAATGGCGAGCCACTCATTTTGCCACAGAGGTTGTAAAGCAGTGGGCGATGAGATTACTTTCTTTCCCTATGGCGAAACAGCAGCCAACACTAAGTGAGGAATATGGAAGTTTCAAGATTTTCATAGGCAGCCATGCCTCATGTTCATGATGGCTAACCTTTCCTAATTCATCAAAGCTAAAGCAAAATGGTTTTCCATTCTGTCCGCTTCATATAAGAGGGAAGATCCTTCAGCTATTTCATCCAGTGACATCTACATGAGTGCAGTTTACTGCACTTTTTGACCCTCAACTAGAGTGCCATCAGCACCCCCACCATAACTGCCAAACTCAATGCCACCGCCATGTAGATCTGAGTTCCCAGGTTGCTGTTGTTGGAGAGCCGACAGCTGAACTCTTGACATCAACCAAATGAAATGTCTGAATTCTGATTTCTAACTCTGATTAAGAGTCACTCTCCCTCTTCCTTGACAGTTCTGTTTCTGCGGCGTGGTTTCTCCAATTTCATTTTCTTTGCAGTGTCAACCTTTACACTGGGTTTTGTTTCCACCAAACAGTCTTTCTTTCTCTTAGGGCTGTTCTTCCTTTTCTGATCACCCTCTGACTTCACCGACTCCGTCTTCACCTGTCCAACCTGCTCCTTCAGACTCTGGAACTTCTTCAGGTCAGCACAGAAGAGCACCTGAGCAGACAGAGAGAGAGAGAGAGAGAGAGAGGGAGAGAGAGAGAGAGAGAGAGAGAGAGAGAGAGAGAGAGAGAGAGAGAGAGAGTATTATAACATGCAGAAGCAGCACAGAGGAAAAGAATAGAAAAAGAAAGAAAAACCACAGTGGATGAACAGCAGGGGAGAGAGACAGACAGAGAGAGAGAATAACAGAAGATCAATTACATACTCAATACTAATACATTCTGTGGTTGCTGATGGATTGAATGAAAAGCCTTTTGTGGAAGAATAGAACTGTATAAATGGCAATTAAAGTAAAGTACTCACAGAGTGGGCCCATCCTGCATAGGGACCCCAGAGCTGTCTGAAGAAATCCCCTGTTTGGATAGCACACATTAGAAACTCTGTCACATGGCCTACTCACTGCTAGCCACACTCACACACACATTAAAAATTACAAATTCTGCAATCCTTGAGTCACACTCACCGATCTCACGGTGCACTTTGTCAGTGAGTGTCTTCTGGTTATTGCCAGAACTGAAGCCATAATCTCGCTTGGCAATTTGCCACACATGTGTATCGACGGGAACAGCATCCAGTTTGTCCAGAGACATCAAACACACACAGTCAGCTACCTGCAGAGAAAAAAAAACCCCACAGTGATTAAGAGTGGCCAATTCAGACATTCAGGATTAAAAAAAGATGTATTCATTTTGTACATGACCATCAAGGCACCCAGAACCATAAAGAGATGAGAGTGACATAGAGAAACTGCTGATGAACATGGCTGAAACACACTTGTAAAACACACTTGTATGCACCACAAAGGCAGAGTAGTCGTTTCATATGTGCTTGTAGATTGTGAGTTCCCCCACACAAATAAAGTTGTTAAAAAGGTCACCTTGAGTCCGACACCAGGCAGAGTACGCAGCGCTTCCCGTGCCTCTTCATAGGGGGCGCTGCGGAGCTGTTGCAGCCAATCAGGACTGTGTGTGTCCAAGATGAGCTGAGCACTCTGCTGCAGGAAACGAGCCCGGTAGCCAAAGCCCAGCTCACGCAAGTGAGCCTCGATACCACTATCTGTCTCAACATAGCAGGAATAACAGTACAGGTTTTCACACCATCTATTAGCAGGTGCGATAAAAGCATAAAACACATGACATGGAACTTTGTAATAAATCATGTAATAAATTGTAATCAATGTGTTAGTGTCAATAGATTCGGATAGTAGATGTAAGGATGTGTCTCCAATCGCGCATAAGTGCACTGCAGAGCACTATGCAATCACCGTCATAGTGCATTTTTGATCTTCAGTGTTGTCCAAAATAGATCATTGCTTTATAACAGCAGGCGGTGATCACAGAAGTAACCACTGTGAAAATCGCCAAATCAAACGAACATTGAGATTGATGACTGAAATTTGTCAGTGTGAATGCACTCTGCACTGAAACGGGCAATACTTTATTTGAAGGTACTGTCATAAGACTGACATGACAATGTCATTAACTATGACTTGACGTTGTCAAGAATCTGTCATAAACTTTATAAACCTGTCATGACTTCTGACATACCCTAACCCCAACCCTAATCCTAACCAAGACAAATACCAGGTGACACTTAATGACAGAAGTCATGACAGTTGTATAAAGTTTATGACAGATTCATGACAACTTCATATCATAGTTAATTACAGTGTCATGTCAGTCTTATGACGGTACCTTCAAATAGTGTTTGAAGTGTTCAAGTGCACGTTTCAGACACAGCCCAAGTGTAGTTGTCTAGTAAGTTTTGTCAGGTCTCACCTGCAAGGGCTTGCAGTGTGGGAGAATCATGATAGTGTGTGTCTTCAATTGTTACAAGGCGAGGCCCAAGTGCTTGACAGAGACGCTCAACCATGCCCTGGATGCGAGAGATGTGGTTGTTGGAACTACAGATAAAAGAGAACAGACACTCTGCTGGGTCCTGTCTCAGCATACGCACCCCTGTGAATCATAATAGGAAAACAAAAACAGAGCTACACAGGTCACAGTATGAAAATTCACTAGCACAACTGAGTGGAATCCACAAAATGTTTATACATTAATTACCAACTTATAGACATGAGTAGGACACGTTACCTGTAAAAATGCTGGCTATATGTCTGAAGTGAGGGTCCCGATGTCCCCAGTCTTTGTAGAGCTTCTCCAATTGAATGTTGAGCTGAAAGTAATCTCTCAGGAGCTGCTCTTCAGCGGAACCCTGAACTGGTACCTCTTCTTCCTCCTGTTTCACACTGTTACCCGTCTGTACTGATTCTGAACCTGAACCCATTTTTAAGGCACTCCCTGAGGTATGATTGTTTTGGTTTGTGTAGACATAGTACCAGAGGGTGTCTGTCGTCTGTCTGGGTAAGGGTCCATACTCTGCCTCCCATCACTCCAGTCCAATGCCCGTCCCCTGTTTCACGCCACCTGGAGGAAATTAATAACGTTACAAGTGGACCACTTTGACACATCAATTTCGGAAAAACACTCAGAGGGTTTCATAATTAAATATGATCAAATTCTCAGTTAGCCTACAGAAAATAATAAACTGCCATCTATGGCGCTGCAACTTTCATATGTAACATTCAGTGATCACATGAAAAATTACTGAAAAATACAGTAGGCTACACAAAAGGAGTAGGCATACTTGCCGAAAAGTTTGTCCGCATCCAAGAGTCAGGTCCAACCGCAGCTCTGAGATTGGGCAGGAGAGCGCGCGCCAGGCTTTGCAGCCAACAGACAACAGAGCGTGCTGCAGCATGTGGGTCAATGGAGTGGAGCTGGGCTGTGAAGTTTTGGAGAGGTTTTGTTACATAAAATATGCACAGAACAGAAGTGAATACAGATCCGACTGCGATGATCGGTTTAGCAGGTCGACGGTGCTTCTCTCGCAGTGTTTAACATCTTACATCTCACTCTAAACACTAGCTATTTGATTTAACGACACTTTGCTATTAACGCGTATTAATAACACTGTTAATAAATACCTTAATAGACTTTTCCAACCCACCTTAAAATAGAAACAGAGCACTTGCACTGCAGTGGTTGTGCCTAGCTAATTCTAACGTTGTTGTCCTGCTATCCTTCTTCAACTTCCTTGTTTACCCTACGTCTATCATACGCAGTAGCGTCATCTATTGGTCTGGTATGTAAACTCATCTCCTTTTTCTGAAGATTGGGTTTGAAAGTCATGCTACTGTACATAAAACTGTGTGCAAAATGCTAAATACAAAGCAGGACAGAGAGTCTTTCTGATTTCAGGTGTCCAGAGTTCGACACTTTTTAGATACACAGCCTACTATCAAACACTGCCCAGCAACATTGATTTAAAAAATCAGCACTGGATAGCTCTCTCACATTTCATTTTACTCATACATCTAGAAATTTCGAGCAATTATGATTAATAACTATTATTTATGAACACATAAGAACAGAAACAAATGAAAAAGAGATTGCATTTATGTCATTTAATTACAGAGGCGATCATGGTGGAGCACATTTTGACATTTCACAGCATTTCATAAAATGCATAAGCTAGTCCATGCATCGCAATGCAATATGTACAAAATAAAAAGGACATTGCTCATTGTCTGACAGCCTGATAAATGTGGCATATAAAAGCTCCAGATTAATCAAAACATGCACTCATATTTCTGAAATTACATAAAAAGCGCGTTTCACAGAACACTCTATTCATAAACAGTCTTCAACAGATCTTTAACCTCAGTGATTAAAGTAATAATTCAATGTACAATGAATTCATATTCAAATTAAGACATTCTTTAAAGTTTTTTAGTCTAGTCATACATTATCTTTTTTTCTCCTATAAATTATTTATTAACAAGTTTTGTGTTCGCAGGTCCACCTCGAACATAAGTGCACAACTGTACTTTGAGTACACTTCCATTGGGCTACATCAGACTGTTGGGACAGGGTTTGCCAAAGCTGGATATCAGTTCTTAGACAATCTTGCTCAGCCATGTCATATGCTTTCATATTCACAAGAAAAGTGCCCATATGCAAAAAGGACGATGAGTGATGACTCATGGCCACACATTTTTGGGTCTGGCACATGAGAAGGGTAACAAAAAGCTCCGCAGGCAGGAGGATAGAGGATAATCCCTCTAAGAAACAACACAAGAATGCAACGATGGCAACTTTTGTAAACAACTAAGCTGCAACATATTCTGCGATTAAAATAAGACAACTTCTGTCTTGCTCACACGCACTCTCTCTCACTCTCCCACTCGCTCTCTCTCTCTCTCTCTCTCACACACACACACACACACACACACACACACACACACACACACACACAGACAGACAGACATACAGTACACATTGAGGATATGAACATCCAGGGAGACAAATGAAATCTCACAGATGATTGGCTACATGATTGTCATGACAACAGAGAAGTGAGAACATGGAGATGGAGCCAGTCTGTAATCATGCTTGTCTACGGAGACTCAGACCACTAGACCAGCATATTAAGTGCTTGATGAAGGACTTAGAAAGCCAATCTCTCATTTTCAAATTAAGGGGGCTACCACTGTATTAACCTTTTTTTGATTGACAGGGAAAAGTAAGAGGAGTCACTCTATCAACAGGCTTCTTTGTGGTAGTATGAAGAGGCTTTTTTGGTGATCAAATGTTACTGTACAGACAAAAATAGCATATTTCGAAAACAAAAGTTGCGGTACAAAATCGAGCAGTATCAGAGAGCTACTGTACACCTGTACCTGGCTCAAGATCCATCAGTAGAACAGTTGTACAGATGCACCCATATTAAATAAAGCAGAACCAGCATCACAGATATTTCATGATCTTTAGATGACCAGGTCATCTAGGTAGACAACGGCCAAAAGAGGGACGTTTTGTGGACACATTCATTGAGACTCAGATTATCCAGTCAGGGGGGTGTGGGGTTATGTGTTGCAGAGTCTCGGTTCTCTGCATTATGATCTTGCATCAACTATCAAGCAGAAGGCAAGAGGACATCCTCAGCAAGCTAGGCGTTAAAAAAAGGCATATGTTTGGGGCGGGTGGGAGTGGTGGATAGGGAGGGTGTTTTAAAAAAAAAGAAAAAAATAATTATTTAGCATGAACACAAGGCTAAAAGGCTTCGTAAAATGTCTCTACAAATGCTTGGGATGTACAGTAAGTGCTAAGAAAGAAGTGCTGGCGCTGGCGTTGGCCAGGGTCTCAGCTGCTGCTCTGACTGCGGCCAGGAGAGTCCCAGAGAGAGAACAGAACAGAACAGAGCGAAGCGGAGCGGAGTGCTGCGGTCGTGGAACAAGCTGCTCCAGGACAGGAAATGAGGCGTGATGCCTCCCTCTGAGTGAACATTCAGGCCGAACCATCAGATGCTTACAACAACAGTACTGCCTCTTTTAGACGGTTTTAACCTAGATTACAAAGACGATTGCCAGAGATTTCTGAATGTGTTTGCAACAGAAATCGTCCACCAGAAAATAAGAAAACAAACAAACAAACAAACAAAAACAGTATGTGATGATCTTTAGGAATGAGGGGGGGAAAGGGGATTGTGGGACTGAAGCACTTTAAGGTCAGAGGTCAAAGGGCAGTGGGTTCAGAGTGAGGTCCCGTATAACCTAGGTGGGGGAGGGGTCACAGGGGTCACGCGTTGGAGGCTGTGATCTGGCTGTTGTAGTCGGCCGTCTCCATCTTGAGGATGTAGGGGATGATGCTGTCGATGGGCACATTCCCAATCAGCCCTGTGAAGAACAGCTCCTCCGTGATGCTGGAGTTCATGAGTCGCAGAGCTGGCAGCCGCATCAGGATCCGAGCCAACCTGCACAAACATAAACATAAACACACACACACACACACACACACACAAATAAACACACACACACACACACACACAGACAAAAAATAAACAAGCGCACACACACACACACAAACAATTTAGAGAAAAAGGTAAAACATATCCAGTCACCTTTTAAAACACTTACAGCCCAATAGGTGAATATGAATGTGAATGTGAATGTGTACCTGTACGTGTCCTCAGGGTAAGTCTTCTGCACATAGTCCTGCAGCTCCATCTGAGCTTTCTCCTGAAATTTCTCTATCTGGCTGTTGTTGTTTAGCCCAGGGTGGTCTGTGGACAGACAGTAAACCGTATGAGTCAACAGAAAGTGATGCATGATAAAACCAATAGAAAGAATAACTGTCCTTCGCAGCTTGCCCTCATTTGATGAATCAGCGTGACATCAGCGAGTACACCTTTAAAATGACAACCAATTATTTATGTACTTAAGAAATTCTCTCAGAAAAATATCAGCCTTGCTAAACCTCTGGAAAGGTTCAAACAGTATAGTACTGCACAGTACAGTAGAGCAGGGCTTCTCAAACTTTGTTGGACCGGGGATCCCTCATGCAGAAGAAACATTTTCAATGACCCCTCATGATCACAACACAATTTAACAATACAGACTCACAACCATTTGTGCAGTTAGATGCTAGATGCTAAGTTTTTCACTGACCCCCTGCGTTACAACCCATTATGTAATAACACTGTATTTTGTAATAATACAAAATGTAATAAATTTCCACTCAATCATGTAATAATATACACATATTTTGTAATTGTCTATTACAAAATGCGTAAATTATTACACAATGCACAGAACTAGACCTCAATTTGAGAAGCAATGCAGTATAGGGTATGAACCCACCTGGACTGAAGAGCACAATGGCTTTGAGGTAGGCATACTCATAGCCGTCCGTCTCCAGCTTGGCCATGCTGTTGCAGAACTCCTGCAGCTTCCAGATGTGTTCCATCACCAGCTTGATGCGCTCGCCAGACAACTTCTCTGGAGAAGGCCAAACACACGTCAGCAACACTAGTAGCACACAAACTGAAAAGAGTGAAACTCAGAGATGCTTTATTATACTGTATATTCTGTATTTTTCTATATACATTATATCTGATCCTAAAGTTTTTTTTCTTTTTAACTCTTTCTATTCTCTGTATACCGGTAATTGTGTTCATCTTCTGATTATATCTGTGTGTATGTGTGTCAATCATCAGAAGAATCACTAGTATTATCGGCATTCTCTGCATAAACTGAACAACTACACCATAAGGATAGATTAGTAGCTCCCGTTACTACTCCTAGATGTTTACCAAGAAATGCTTAGTGCACTGCAAGCATCGGCGAAGCACTTGCAAGTTAAAACAGCCGGAGTGAGTTCAAGCATAGCCCTTTATAGCTTCTAAATTCGCCAGTTGCGAGAACAAAATATTTGTCACACAGCCTGAACGCGCTCAGTTACTTCACAATGGATCAATGTACCTGACTGTCGGAAAGAAAGTAAGATCTGAGCCACATCGCTCAAGTAAAGTGTTTCGCGTTCATGCTAGGTCTGTGCTGAGCGAGAATCTGTATTTACGCAAAATATAGCTGTTAATGGCTCGTGAGCAGGGCTATGCTTAAACTTACTGAGTATGTTGACTTTAGCACCTGGGAGAATACCGGCCTTAAATATCGTGGGCCCAGTGGTCATAACCTCCTGTCCTGTTATTATGCCCCACTGGAGGCACAAGTGGCCCATATTAGAGGTGGTTGTGTATATTATCTGTGGCCGTACCATCCTGGATGCTGGTCTGCAGGTGGTTGACGATGGCGGCCAGGATGGTGGAGAGGTTCATGACCTGCGAGCACTGAGCCAGTCCCAACGTGAAGAGCTCATTCCAGCACGCTCGCACCAGGGCCGTGTGACACTCCTGTCTGCAACAGCACACACAAACACAACAATCACACACACATTCACACATACATACACACACATCAAAAATTCATAGAACAAAAGTGCAAAAAGGGGAGTACACATCAATTCCCTGAGAATCTGTTCACACAAGCCTGACAACCTAAAATCTACACAATCATTCTCTCCCATCTCTCTCTCCCTCTCTCTCTCCCTCCCTCTCCCTCTCTCTCTCTCTCACACACACACACACACACACACACACAGTGTCGGAGCTCTCACCCAAGAGCGACAAACGCTGGTATGGAGCGTGCCCAGTGCATAGAGAGGAAAAGCAGGCGGGATGCAGACTCACAGATGTAGTGAACATTCAAATACTCTGGCATTGGACTGGGCATCGTCAACTACAGAGAGAGAAGGGGGAAAAAGAGGGAACAGAGTAGTATTATTAAATCTAACAGCTACTTTGAACAGGTTTATTAAAATAGAGAAGCGGTTTCCAGGTAAATATCCAACTGTCACATAGACCTTTTCATTCATTCATTAAGCAATTTCATGGGAACATTCATGAGGATTTATATTTTCATACTATATATTACAATATTATATTGTTTATTACAACAGCATACATTTTTTGCTACTAAGGAATTACTGAACCATGTCCACATTTGATTAAATTGATTTGTTTAAATCCTACAACAGCAAGTTTTTGTGTATGGAGATTAATTTACTTGTAGTTAATTTGCATTCGTACATACTCTCCAAAATCATTATTGAGTAGTGTCCCAAATGATGTACTATACTATGCACCATGGTCTTTCTTGAATGTTTTAAATAAAATTTAAAACAGCTAGACACAGTACACTGGGTTAAAAAAAAGTGTTTGTATAGAGACTCGTTATTACCAGTTGCGCTTGTCTCACCTTGAAGCTGACATGGGTGTCCGTGAGCAGGGGTCCCTCCACCTCAATGATTGGTGTCACCTGGTCGCGGCTAATCACCTGAATGTTGGCTCCGCCCACACAATCCGCCTCCCCCAGGTTCTGCCCTGCCCCGACCTCGCTGGGGTTCAGAGCTTTGGCAAGCGTGTCAAAGGCACTGCTGACAAATACACAATAAACACATTATTATACACACTAGAAATGGACAAATACATACATTATTATACACTTATAGACACTAGAAATGGACAATACACAATACACACATTATTACACACTTATAGACACTAGAAATGGTCAATCATTCACCCACACACACACACACACACACACACACACACACCGTGTGATTTCACTTGCAGACTGCTCCTCTTGCGATGAGTCGGCAGAGTCTCCGTTGTTGAGTGATTCGTTCAGGTTGGCGAGTGAGGTCACCACATTGGCCAGTGTTCCTAGGTCACCCTGATTGGACTCCGTCTGTTGAGATGGAAAATCGGGGGGAGATTAAGGAGAGGGTTGAGGGGGTTAGGGTAAGGGTATGGGTTAAGCTAGTGCCGGTTGTGCTCTCTGTAAGGTGCTGTTGGGGGCAAAAAACACCACTGAGCATAGACCGAGCGTCAAGTTATGACCAGGCTAGCGTTGACCAGGCTAGCGTTGACCAGACTTGGCGCTGGTTCTATTCATTTTCAGTGTACCTTGGTGTCGGTAGCCAGGAGCAGTGTGCCGTCAGCCTGAATGAGAGGCTGCTGGATGTTCACCAGCATACCAGGATCCAGCAGCCCAGACCTACAAGGAAAACCCAAGCGCTAAATCAGTTACCAAACAAAATAGTGTAAACACACACACTCATGTGGTCACATGCATTATGTGTGTGTGGTAGCGTAAGCTTTATGAAAATTGGTTATTCACCCCCTTACCTTGAGTTACAAATGTGGGTAAGAGCATTTTGGTCTCAGTGCATGCGTTGTCCTAGTCTGGCAACCCCAATTTCACCTTTAGCACTGGAAAGTAAAGTTGCCAAAGAGTTGCTATCTGGCAACATTACATTCCAGCACTTATGCTAAGCTAAAGCTAAAAAAATGGGGAAAATTGGGGATGCCGTACTAGGAAAACGCAACCACTGCGGCCAAAATGCTTTTACCCACATATGTAAATCCAGGTAAGGGGGTGAATAACCAATTTTCATTAAGAGGTGAACTATTCCTTTAAGTACCGTGAGCCGTCCTTGTCGGTGATAAAGGTGGGCGTGGCAATAAGGGGACTCCGCAGATCTTTGCGGATGTAGATTTTCTCTGTGGAGGCGGCGCAGTTGGCTGGCTTTTCTCTCGGAAGATCCATTGGCTTCCTCTCACTCTGTACAGCTGTACACACACACACACACGTTTTAAGTTTATACACCTATTAGAAGTTAATACACCTAGGCTATTTATTTCTGTATGTGGAATATGTATATGTACAAATGTTTATACAGGAGCAGTGTAAATATGAATCAATATTGTATTGATGCATCGATTATACAGTCAACGATACAATGCATCAATACATCCGCAAGAGTGGCAATTCGGTGGAGTAACTAAAATATACACACTGTGAACAGAACACTGTTTTTGTATTCTCAATAAATGAAAGGCAAATTTATTTGCAACCTAATAGATATAATGTAAAAACTATTGAACACTGCATCATATCGAATCATATCTTAGGGGACTCTTATCAAAAATCAAATAGTTGGCTTGAGAAACTGATACCGTATCAAATCATCATATACAGTAAGGTCAGATTTACACCCCTAGGATGATCTGAATACTTATGTGAAATGGTTTGTGTGTGTGTGTGTGTGTGTGTGTGTGTGTGTGTGTGTGTGTGTGTGTGTGTGTGGGAGAGAGGGAGAGAGAGAGAGAGACTTACACTCCATCTTCATGCCCATCTCTAGGCACTTTCTCAGACGGCAGAATTGGCAGCGATTTCGGTGGTGCTTGTTGACTATGCAGTCCTGGTTGCTGCGGCAACTGTAGGTCAGATTCTTGCGGACACTTCGCTTGAAGAAACCCTTGCAACCCTCACAGCTTACCGCTCCATAATGCCTCCCTGCACACATACACACACGCGCACACACACACACACACACAAACAAACAAACACACACACACACACACACAAAAAGGACCTGATCAGCAAAATAATGTTTTAAAGGCAAGAAACATACAAATATAGGCATGTTTTAAGTGTGTGTGCTGGCTGTATATGTGTGATTCAGACTCATCGACACATGTACAGTACCCACATTTTGCACTATCCCTATACAACACCTGTGCACTCATAGTGCCTGAATGCAGAACAGACATTTACCATGAATGTCCATTCCACTGTTGTTGTTCTTTTCATTGTTTTTGTGTCTGATGAATAAATAATAATAAATATGTGTCCTACAAGCTAGACGTCTAAATTTCTTTTTGGGTGATTAAAGTATGTATGTATCTATCTACCTATCTATCTATGTACTGTGTACTGTATATATGTGTATCTATTTGTGTGTTTACATGTGTGTGTGTGTGTGTGTGTGTGTGTGTGTGTGTGTGTATGGCTCACATCTTGAGGAGTGAGTGTACCTGAGGCCTTGTCTCCACAGACCACACAGTACTCCACGGGCTGGGGCCGCCCTACATCTCCCGCCTTTCCCAGAAGCCTCTCCACTGACACTGCATCAGCTACTATCTGCACCGTCAAAGTTCAAAGGTTAAAGGTCACACCAAAAACAGAAATGTCAGTCGCCTACAAATCTAGAGGTATTTCAGTGGTAGCAAGTGGCTATGCTATGTTGTCTATAAATGAACCATACAGTAAGCCCTAAGTAGCCGTTCTCCCTAGTTTGGGTGAACCAATTACTTCACTCTATCCTTGTAGACTTAAAGCATCAACACCAGCCTTAGCAACGAAAGTAAAATAGCATTATGTACAGTCTGTTTGTGGTTAAAATGGTAGCTACGGGGAGTTGCCAAATTCTCTCTTTAAATGCTAGTGTTGGGTACATTTCAAATACAGAAGTTCCTTAATTGACTTTAGGTTGAGCGTCTAAACACTGTACCTGTATTCTACCGGGTACCAGGCTGTCTGCAGTGGTAAAGATGAGTTGCTTGGCATTCTGGCTTTCCGGCGATGCCAGGATGACTTTACTGGCCCCCGTGCCGTCGGGTGCAGCCAGGATAAACTGCTGCTTGGGGCTGCATGTTGGGTCCACAGCGGTCACGATCTGAATCTTCTGACCCGTCTGCTGATCAGTCACAATCTGAGGGAGAAATAAAAAGAGGAGATTAACTCTGACTGGAATCATTATGGGATGTAACAAGGCCCTATGCAGCATGGCTGAAGTCCTACAGGTGCTGTACTTTTGTAATATCTATCAACGTTGCATATTCATGCCAACACATGTGGCTTGTTTACAAGCTACAGGATCGAGACGCTCAATAATAACCTCCAAAGAGTTGTGTGAATTAACAAAGTAATTAACATCATTCCATACAAAGGCTATTTTGTGGCTTTGTGTTGGCAGGGTGGGAACAACAAAAGAATATATTTCAGAGTCACAGCCTGTGTCATTAACAGGTGTACACAAGTTATACTGTACAATGTTGCCATACACCGAATGAAATGAGGTTGGAATTGAATGGCTAAGAGTGTACACTACAGCAGCAACTGTATGTGTGTCTGTGTGTGTGTGTGTGTGTGTGTGTGTGTGTGTGTGTGTGTGTGTGTGTGTGTGTGTGTGTGTGTGTGTGTGTGTGTGTGTGTGTGTGTTTGTCTGTCTGTACCTGTATGCGTTGAGGTGTACTGACTGTAGAATCAGTGGAGATGATCTGGATACGCTGAGGGGAGCTACACATGGCGGAGGAATCTGAGGGAGACATCTGTACCTGCACACATACACATGTACACACACATGTACACACACATGTACACACACACACACACACACACACTTCTTTACTCTAACATAAAACATCCATGGCAGTACAACAAATTTGCAGACACATACATACAGACTACTGGTGGCTAAAAGTGGAAATGTGCTGAAAGGTCAAGCATCATGTTTCCATGACTACCAAAAATGAAAGCAGCTTAGTAACATGGTTCAATAACACAGAGACACACTCACATTCGTTATGCATTCTGTAGGCACACTGAGAACATACTTAGAGTTTCACATGTATGAACAGGATCATGTCACACACACACACACACACACACATTTACCCACACTAACAAACAGTACTCATTTACAGGATCACAAGCACAAGCATGCGTACGCACACACAAACACACACACACAGACACACACACTGACCTCAGTAACCTGATCAGTGGCCACTATTTGCTGAGTGAGCACCTCCATGTTGGTCGTCATGGTGACGAAGGGTCATGAGTTGTGTGTGAGTGACTTGATTCCAGCCACATCTGTGAGATGACCACAATACATACTATACAATACACTCATGATGCAGCCAAGAAGTATTTAATATATTGAAACACCTTGTAAAGGCAGGGCTTGAGCCATATAGTGCATATAAACAGAACACAACAGTAGCATAAAGACATTTAGCCTAAGCTGCCAAAATAATTCAAGCTTTTGGGTCAGTTTACTAAGCTTACAAAATTAGAATTGAATTAACTGAGCAGTGCTTAAGACATGACTAGTCTCATGGGGATTACATCTTTAAGTGTAGCCTGCTTTATGCGTTGCAATAATTTTGTTAAATGTTTCTGGTTCATTGAACATAAGTGTAATCTGTTTAGGAGTCAAATCAATGAGAGGCTTGTAACATCATTCAACACAGTGAATTTTTCAAGACTTGCAATCAGTGACCAGACTAACGAAACTTGTGATTTACAATCTCGACATTTCAGAGGGAGATATGCTGCTGACATGCAGCAGGGCAACGCCCACCTACAGGGCACAAGGTGACACTGAGACAAACAAAAACACCTGCCGAAATTCTCCAAGTATCTTTAGAGACAGAAGCTGGCTTTTGAGCTTTATTAATCTGCAAAAAATAATAACCTAACGACAGAGTTGGTTGAATGGCCAATTTTGTAGGCTACTTTCTTTCCCACAGTTGACAGAAAGACTGCATAGCCCAACTTACAGCCGAACAACAATATTAGGGTTAATGATAGTTTTACTTGTATTTATGATACTGCAGTGTATGTAGGTGAATTAGCAATTCTTCTAGATTCACAGGAAGAATGCAGATTTTTGATAGGGTGAACTTGAAGTGAATGAGCCGACAGTCAGTCGCGAAGAAAAAACACGGAACAAAATGGAGAATTTGGCCATGAGCCAGCGATACCTAAGGCAGCCATTAAACAATGCCTGTAAAATTAATTTTATCTTATATGATCAGCACGATGTTTTCCGTTTTACTTAATTAATCGGATGACACGCACACGATAATGTTCAACTGGCTGTTAATGCATTCACTTCTGACTAAACCAGCCCCTTTCCCCGAGAAGGCAAAGGTAAAAGGGTCGAGTTCATCTGCACGAAGGCTAGGCTAGCCTATTAGCCGCCAGCTAATAAGTAGCGCTGGAGGCTGTTCTTTGTTGCACACGCGATTCTTTGCATATGCTTGACACTACTCGGGCGAAATGGCTGTGCATACGACAAGAAAATCAGCGAAGGGCCAGTGATCATTGCATCGGGACTGCTGTCGAAATTTGGAGGCATTCTGACAGCAGCACTAAGAAGCCATCCCCGGCCCGAGTTTTCCGGGCTGTCTCACAAGAATAGCAATGTAGCCTGCTAGCCAGAGCAATAATCCTCGTTTTTCTTGAGAACAGGGTTCGATTACAAATGAGCACTGCTCAAAATCGATAAACATCTTACCTGTAAGATTAAGCGATGTAGAATTTGGAAGTCGGGTTTATGAAAAGTATTTGTTTATGTTTCTCATCTGTGAAAGGTCATAGTTCGTGACCCCGTTCCGCCAGCGTGCTGGGACTTTTTTTCTTCTTCCTCCCTCTCGCGCGCTCCTATCCCCTTTTTTCCTCTGTGCTCGTGCACACAGCAGTAGAGCCAGAGCAGTTCGAGTCAGACAACGCTGACGTCAGTCTTGTCTGCTGCTCAGTCTACCTTTGGAAATAAAGCAGATTGGCGGATTTTGATATGTTAGCCTATGTGATGTTAATTAAACATACCGAAAGTGATATCAGCTAGTGATTGACATTATATTTTAGGCGTAACACTTTTATATTCCGGATATAGTTAGGCCTATTTCTACTTTACAAAATCCTATTATTGGATTTCCAATTTTCTGATGCATTTTCTGATGCGGTCAGTGGGGGCTACACATTTGATAGGCCTATTTCTACTTTGGCATTCTGTTCTTTAAATCTTTGGAAAAACTCCACGTATAGGCTTCACACCACTGTCTGCAAAAAAAAAAAAAAAAGCTGCACAATAAAAATGCATTTTTATAAATCTGCGTAGGCTTAAATCTGTTCAGTGTAGTGTGAACATGAAGTGCACAGGCCACTTTTCGGTTGCCTAAGGGAAAGGTGAATTCAAGTCACTTTAGGCCTATAGCCATCTCACACAACAGAGTTGATCCAAAGTGCTTTAAAATAAACAACATATTTTAGCCTAAAAGGGTATTTTAAATAATAACAACAACAACCATCATCATCATCATTGTTTAATTTCAAAATAGAAGGATGCCGTTTAAAAAAGAAAAAGATAGGCTAGGTCTAAGGTAGGCCTACTGTAGATCAGAAATAAAAAGCTCTGACATACAGTAGGCTAACATAAATCTGTAACCAATTGTAGCTAAGGGAGAGAACAGTGACCCCACCCGGTCTCAAACCCGGGTCTCCAGGGTGCTAAATGTGCAACTTGACTGCAACGCCAAAGAGCCAGGCTCATTGGTATGGCAGTCAGAGCGCAATACTCCATCACACTGCCTTCCCTTCGGGAAGCGCAGCCATGCGCTTCACGCATACTAGCGTCCCTCACGCAACCACCAGCCGTACTTCTCCCATCCCAGGGCGCCCCACATTATAGTGCTTCTCCCATCGCTGGGGTCCCTCACACCGGGGTCAACCTATCCTGGAGGTCCCTCATACAGCTCACACATTGGCTACGCCTCCGATGGCTTCACAGTCGCCATCCCACTTCTGACACCATTTGTAAGAGAACAGTGACCCCACCTCTCGAACCTGGGTCTCCGGGGTGCTAAACGTGCAACTTGACCGCAACGCCAAAGAGCCAGGCTCATTGGTATGGCAGTCAGAGCAATACTCCTTCACATCAATTAACAGATGATTGTTGAGTTATAGTACATCTCTTTGCCTAAATATCATGTATTCATGTAACGTCACAACAAACAATGGATACAACTTTTTGAGGAGAAGGCCTATTGCAGGGCAGCTGCATACAGTTCAATGTAGGATATACCAATTGGGTTGCACCATATGATTGATATAAGCTATCGTTTACTTTTCTACTGATAGCCTATAATTCAGAGGTGGAAAGTAACTAATTGCATTTACTTAAGTTACTGTAATTAAGTAGTTTATTAGAGTAATTTGTAAATTTTAAAGTAGTTTTTCAAATAGGTAATTTTACTTTTACTTGAGTACATTTTGGGACAAGTATTGTACTTTGTACTACTTTTCTGAAACCTCCTTGATTACTGAGTAAAAATGTGGGGGAAAAAAACATTTGGCTTGAACTGAATGTCAATTCAGACTATTTACTGTAGCCTAGATGCTGCTGCTTCTGGTAAATGTTCAGAATAGCCAATGAACCTGTGGAAGAGATTAATCCAAAAGCAAAGGATATCCTTGGCCATATTTCACCCAAGGAATGTCGTCAGCCAGTTAGTATTATAGCCAGCAGCCAGACCAATGGTACCCTGTCTCAGCTGAATAGCTGAAGCTAAGCAGGTGTGGGCTTGGTTAGTACCTCTGGGGAAAACTGGGCAGCTGCTGGAAGTGGTGTTGGTGAGTGGCCAGTAGGTGGCTCTCTTCCCTCTGGCCTAAGATCAATGCCCCAGCCCCAGCACAGTGACGGTGACACTGTGCTGCAGGAGCGCCCGTCTTTCGGATGAGACGTTAAACCAAGGTCCTGACTCTCAGTGGTCATAAAAGATCCCATGACACTTCTCGCAAAGAGTAGGGAGTTTCCCGGTGTCCTGGCTAAAGTCCCAACCTGGCTCATTCAATCTGGCCCCCTAATCATCCCCCGCTGCAATTGGCTCATTCAATAATTCCCTCACTCTCCACCTCAAGCTAGTGTGTGGTGAGCGTTCTGGCGCATAATGGCTGCCGTGCATCACCCAGGTGGGTGCTACACACTGGTGGTGGTCAGTGAGGTCCCCCTCAAATGTGAAGCGCTTTGGATGTCTAGAAAGGCGCTATAGAAATCCGTTATTGTTGTTGTTGTTGTATGACCATTGCTTCAGTCCAGGTCAGTTTGAATCTAGCCAGGGTAACCCCGAATGCCATCAATATGTAAAATCTCAAAACAATTGCCTATCTTACTCTACCACTCTTGTGATCTCAAAA
Organism: Sardinella longiceps; assembly: GCA_027497455.2. Taxonomy (NCBI): domain Eukaryota; kingdom Metazoa; phylum Chordata; class Actinopteri; order Clupeiformes; family Clupeidae; genus Sardinella; species Sardinella longiceps. Next base: position 27,866,558 of record JAODXP020000015.1, on the reverse strand, counting down.
TTAACAAATCACCCCAAAAGAAGAACACGGTGAACTGGCTGGGCTGGTCACTGTCACTGATATCTCAGTTAGTTGCTGGGTCAGAATGAGATTAAAGTTTGATACCAAGCCAACAACTCTAAGGCATGAAGAATATATTTCTTATCTAATAAACGGAAAATCTTATGAGTTGTGATTGGCATGTAGGCCAATGGAAGTGCCCTCTCAGTCATGCCATCTGGCTGTGCATGACATGTAAATAACACTGGTGTATTGTACTGTACACTGTGTATTGTAGTGTATTGTAGGTACTGTACAGGTCAGTTTTATGGCTATTGTATAATTAAATAACATCTAATCATACATTGCTTACAGATCAAATTCTATAGTTAATGTTCTGCATATTTTGATAAATCTTGGGTACATTTAAGCAAGATTGTCATCTGGGCAGTTGGCTTAATGACTGTGATGCATAAATGGAAAATGTATGCCCTATTCGATGAACAGTGACTTTCTTTACTATTCTCACAGGACATGAGCTACAAAAAAAATAAAAATGAATAAATAAATAAATAAATAAAATAATTTTAGTGGCACCATGACACTTCAAACTCAATTTCACTATTTGTGGCCATCGTCAGAATGAAAATGTTTTTGTTTTGTTAGAGCTTCAACATCGGATGATCTGATATCACCAAGTAGGCCTAATTAAGAGTCCGGGATCAATGTCTAACTTGTGATATCAGATCTTGCTTCAACATCTGGGGGTCAGGTGATACCAAGTCTAGCCTACTTCATTCATTGGTGACGCAGGTAGCCTATTTCTACACGAAAAAACGTCTAGTGACCTTTCTAATAGCCTAATTGAGTGTGCCCTCACAATTCCTGCCTGACAAACAATGCGCAGCAGCCATCTACCATCCGTGCTGACTCGGGCGCATGATGCTTGCGCGGAAGCATATTCTCTCTTCCGTTACAATCAGGAGCAGCCCTGATCGGCAACAAGACACCCCGAGGGGTTTATGAGGATGCGCGAATACTGCCTTTTCCGGGAATAAGGTAATCTGTAACGCAATTCAAGATGAATTTAGATAGTCACGTTTGTTTTTTGTGAGTAGCTACTTAATAGATATAGCCCATAAATAGTAAGACAGTGACCTATATCAGAGCACTTCAGAATGCGCATCTCGTGGGGTAGCCCTTCCTCTTTTGCAGAGGCTAGCAGAATAACGGTATTCTTTGTGCTATGTCAGTCGTTTCGGAATTTCCTTCTATGAATAGGTCTGTTCTTTCTGTTTTGCATGTTTATTTCGGCCCTGTAGAAAATTAGCACTGGCTACGAGCTATGGATATGTATTGATCCTTAGCCTACTATTAAGCTGGGGTAGCCATCAAAACATCTGACATTATGGAATAGGCTTTAAACCAAAACATACAGCAATTGTCGTCAGTTGCCTCATCATCCTACAGTGTCGTTTATGTCGTTAGAGTGTGCATGAGTTAAGAGTTGGAGAAAGTAAAACCAGTCAAGTGAGATAAGAGATAAGTTCACAGAAATGCCTAGATCTGTGCATGCCATTCGAATTGGGTCATATGACGCGCCAGCTTTGGTCAAAGTCGATTGACTCTCCCTTTTTACAGGCAACTCTTCGGTCACTGTATGAAGTTGGCTGTGCCAGTGACTGCGAGATATTCTCTGGCATATTCAGATGATACACTGCAGAACGGATTGCAACACAGCTGTGTTTTCTCAATGGAAAAACGGACGAACATGACAACAACGTTGAGTTGGAGTTGAAAAGACACAAGGAGAGGTTGGTAGATACTGTGGGTGCTGTTTGTGAAATTTGTCTCTGGTAGAGGATCAATGGTTGGTAGGGGATTATGGGGCTGCAAAAGTCGTTTTGGCAAACGCAGTGGGAGGTTTGGGATGATGCATGCTGTCTGTGTTGGCATTATGGCCATCTTCCTACTGGTACTTTTTTTCATCGACTGCATCGAACTGTGGGCGACGTCACTGGGGATGACAGGGTATGTTAAAGAACCTTCTCAGGGTGGGCTTCTACCGCAGAGTATGCCACCCACACGGCCCGAGGAGTACCTGCTGATGCCCAGCCCCCTGGTGTGCCAGCGTGCCAAGCCTTATCTCATCACCATGGTGACAACGGCCCCAGCCAATCAGAGGGCGCGACAGGCCATTAGGGACACATGGGGAGGGGAAGTGGAGGTACGTGGTAGGCGGGTTCTCACCCTCTTTATGGTGGGTATGCCAGCCGACCCCACCATTGGCAAACTTCTTGTAGTGGAAGCAAGGGAGCACGGGGACCTGGTCCAGGGTCGCTTCCAGGACTCCTACGGCAATCTGACCCTGAAGACTCTGGCCATGCTCGGGTGGGTACGCAGATTCTGCTCTCAGGCACGTTTTGTGGCCAAGGTGGATGACGACGTGCTTTTCAACCCAGCAGCTCTTCTGCGCTACCTGGACCACAGCCACTCATCTCAGCAGACACCAGACGGCCAGCCAGCAGACCTCTATCTGGGGAGAGTCCACCTGCACGTGATGCCCGACCGCAATCCCTCCAGTAAACACTTTATGCCCACCCAGGCCTACGCCGGTGCTGTGTTCCCCGACTACTGCAGCGGAACGGCTTACGTACTCTCACGCCCTGCCCTGCTTAAGCTCTCATTGGCTGCTGCTGCCGCACCCCTGCCGCGCCCCCTGCCCCCTGAGGATGTGTTTGTGGGCTTGAGTGCCCACGCAGCGGGCATCGTGCCCACGCACTGTCCGCTCTTCTCAGGGGGGCCGGCCGTGCCCTATGGCCGCTGCTGCTACCAGGCCATGGTGTCGGTGCATCACGTCTTACCGTCCGAGATGGTCCGCTTCTGGGCAGATGCCCACACCTCTGCCCCCTGTTCTTGGTTGGGCACGCGGGCATCTCTTGGGGTTTGCAAAGTCAGAGCGCTGCTCGGGACACTGATAGGGTAACATGCCGCTGTCTCTGTTCAAACAGAGCAGTTGTTATGATGCCAAAGGAAAAGACTGATCGCAAACATACACATACTGTAGCTATAACACAAGAAGCTGAAGCACAAACCATGCAGTAGCATTGAAAATCACTGTGTATTGTCACTATTTTATTTTATAGAGTAACACGTAGGTTTTGAATGTATATTACTGCATTTTTGTTATAGTAAGCCAAAATAGGCTTTACAACTTACCCATTACACATTACATTATTTACCAATGAAGTCTTAGTGACCTATATACTGGAAGAAAAGGCGATGAAAAATTCAATTGCTTGTCTGAACAGTGATGGTTTCGGTCAAGAAAGCTATGCACTACTGTGAAAAATATGAGGACATGTGTAGAGAATCAACTCAGTGGAATCTTATCCACCAAAAGCCTTTCCTTGTTAAGTGTTCCCCCAGAGGACAAGACAGTGTTCCATTCCATTTCAGTGTTTTCTATCACCGCCCTTATTAGAGTTTAATAGTTAGCAAGTTTAATGTTTAATGTCATTGGAATACAACAGAAGTCTATTCAGCTGCTTAGAGCTTCTTTTGCTGGTAGGAAATAGCTTACACATTGATGTCAATGAATGTGATGGATGTCCATCGCTTTTACAAGCAGACATTTGCAAATGAAATTACTACTGCTGTAATGTACAGTGGCTATAAAGATATGAAGCACAGTCTTCACAAAGGAGGTTTTATTTTTTAAAGAACAGTTCAAGCAGCCTTGGCTTTTTATTGAGAGGTTGTTTGTACTTAAGGTAGGAAATACTGACCAGGGGTGCGTTTCCCAAGTCCCTACGGGCTAACTGGCTCCTACAATGTTGGTAGGCACCAGTTAGCTCGTAAGTAGCTTGTAGCGATTTAGGAAACGCATCTCAGGTCAAGTAGACCATGACAACTTAGAAATGTAGATGGTTTCTGTGAGAGTATGTACTGTAGGTCTTACACTTGTCTGCTAATTCATTTGTACAAGAACAAACTATTCATTTGAATAAGAACATTGGCTGGTGCAAGGACTGTTGTAGGTAAAGCTGTCTGCTTAAATTGCTGAATTGCATTAGACTATATTATTCTCAAGTGGAGTAGCGCAAATGAGAGTAAAATTATTGTTCAATGGATTTTTGAGGATGTGCTACACCTATCAACCAGCTCTTATAAAACTGAGCCTGTTGTTTTTGTGTAATTCTACAGGGACTGCACTGGCAACATTACCTCTTCGATAGATGTAATGCAACATTTAAACGAACAAATATTTTATGTTACCAGGTCTTTCAGCATAATACTGAGATTATAGACTGTTAGTTTAGTTTAGTTTAGTTTAGTTTAGTTTAATTTGATTCGATTGAAATAGATTAGAATATCTCTGCTCAGGACAAGGTTAAAGAAAGATAAATTTAACATACAAGATTAAACATGCAGGAATGTCTTAAACTTGTTTAAAGCAATTCAGTGTTTAAAAAAACCTCTATTACTGTTGTGTGTAAATGCATTCTAGACAAGAAATGCTATATTGGCACAATGTCATTTATTGATCATGTATTTACTGATATTAGCCATCAGAAAATTAATTTAGACATTTAACGAATGGTAGAACCTACTGTTAATCTGTCATGTTAATTTAGATTTCTAATAAGTTGAAAACGTGTTATTGTCATATGCATAGACATTCTGTTCAAAAAAATCCTGCTATAAGGGCCTGGGAGACTTGAAAATGTTTCATGTTTATTTATTTATTTTGTGATTATTTTATTTTTCTTTTGTATGTGACCAAATGTGTGATTTTTCAACAACAATGGGTGAAAATGTGTTCAAGCACTGAGACTGAGTTGCTGTTTGTTCAGTAACTCATCAGAGTAAGTCTTAAAAATGTATTTTAAATACCATGTAACATGTAAATCAAAAGCAATGGCGGTAAACACACGGCTCGCCTACTCAAACAAAACCATTTAAATAAGGCAAAGCTTCCCTGTTCTAAGTTACATTGTATACCCAATAGCACTTAGTGAAGAATATTTACATCTTTTGTGGCAGCATATAGTCTGTTATCACTCAGCTGCCACCGTTCATTAGGGAAATACATAAAAGCTTATGAGTATTCAATATCAGGTGGATTACACAAAGTATTAGTTACCTTGCAGGGAGCAATGGCATCGGGTTACTGCTGAAACCTTTGTAATTCAACACACTAATAACCTGTGTATGACTATGGTTGGAGCTGGAAAGCAATATTAAACTCACTTCTCCTGAATACCTTTTTTTCTGGGGTCTTCTTTTCTATCTTTTCTAAATTCTGACTGTTTCTGTCATTATTTATGCTTTTTGAATGTTCTTAAATTATTCCACTTGTTTCAACATGTGCCTACCAGTGTAAACAAATATAATAGAATGCTCTAAATGCCAGCACCTTAGTAGGTCTATTAGATCTTTTGAAGTTTTATTTCATAAACAATAATAAACTGTGTTATTTTGTTGCAGAAGATTAGAACCAGGCAGTGCAGCCGTAGATGAAGACCTAGATGTGTATTCAACCAATCTTTATATTTAGTATTCACCCTCAGGATAGCTTAAATTGGAATGCGCATTCACTAATTGTTCCAGTCCAGTGTACTCAGCGCTGGCAGAGGCGTTAGAAATTGCTGTTGGAATAGTGGAATTATCTGATGATATAATGTCTATTTCTTGAAAAATTCTAAACCCTTAGTACAAATACAACCATCCCCAAAGGCTGCTAGCGACTTGTTCAAGAGAAAAGCAAAGCAATGCTAACATACTGGTTGAACAGCATGTGCACACAATAGTAAGGTGAAGGTGCCTTGGACACACTGCCTAACTGTCTTTGCTTGCCTTGCTTAGCATTAATGATCTAATGCAGGGGTCTCCTAGCCTGGGAGTTCCCTTGCTCCTTTGCGCGCTTATTTCATTTCACTCTGCAAAGCAGCATGGTGACCATGGCCGATTTTCTCGCCTATCGCAGAACAAAAAGGGATTTGTACGGCCCTCAATTGCATTTTACGTGACATTGTGGCTCTGGTATTGGCTCCGAGGTATGTACAGACGGTATGATAAGACATTCGTAGCGCTCAATAAACGGCTCTGGACAATCATAAACAACGCTTCCGCTACGAGAAATGCAATAGGTAGGTCTCCAGACTAAGTATCACTTGTGATTTTTAGCTTGGCATTCGCCAGGCTAGGGGTCTCCAACCTTTTTTCCTCTTCCTACTGTTTGACCTTGGTCCTTTTATCGAGTAATAGGCAAATCTGGTGCACACTACCAACATAAATTCTCATCAGAGAGCAGTAAAACTGGGCAGGATATTTGAATGTACTTTTATATAGATTTCAACAGTTTGTGACTATATGACTATGAACTTCGTTTAAAATTCCTCTGAGCCTTTGGAGAGCTACTCAGAAGCAGGTGGTGAGCTACTGGTATCTCCCAAGCTACCTGTTGGGAGACCCCTGATCTAATGATTAATGAAGACCAGTTATGTCACCGTCTCTCCCGCAAGTGAACATTTTGGCAGTTTGAAATCTTAGGTAACACCACTGTAGATACAGTAGTAAGAAAACATTGTATTTTCCCATACAATTAGTTGCCATACTTCAACAACTTAAATATTTAAATAAATAAAATTCCATATTTTAACCCTAGGCAACTTGTCAAACAAATAATTTAAAGAATAATATTGACTGGTTGCTGCATCCATGTGTGAAAAGCAGTGATGCAAAGTCGAGTGTAGAGAGTTTGGGAGATGCAGATGAAGTCCAAAAACCATCATAATTTTCATTTATGACTATGCATCATCCTCTTTCAGGAAGGTGTAAAGATAGTTTGGTGTAGAAAAAAAAAAATCACACCCATACTTGTGTCCCAACGTTGTTTATATTATTAGAAATTACTGTACGTTCTCTTATGAGCGTACAATTCAGGTACTGAAAAGGTCATGTTAAAAAAAGAAAAGAACTACTTAGTATGGTACAAAAGAAAAATATAGTACTGACTTAACATACACTAAATTTGCTAAATGTTTTTTCTTTGCATAAATTCTTTTGGTAACACTTTATTTGAAGGTACCATCATAAGACTGACATTAGACTGATATTAACTATGACATGACGTGGTCAATAATCTGTCATAAACTTTATAAACCGGTCATGACTTTTGACATGCCCTCACCCTAACCCTGAAAAATACCAGGTGACACTTAATGTCAGAAGTCATGACAGGTGTATAAAGTTTATGACAGATTCATGACAATGTCATGTCATGGTTAATGACAGTGTCATGTTAGTCTTATGACGGTACCTTCAAATAAAGTGTAACCATTCTTTTTCTTTTCTTTGATCAACACCTCTCCTGTACATAAAACCTTGCAAGGCTTTATTAGTTTTAAGTGGTAACTTTTCATAGAAAGTACAACTCTGCATTTAACATCTGCAATAGACAGTGGAGTTTCCTGAAGTGTTTCTCAGCCATCAGCACAACCCCTTCCTTTTACGCCACCACACTCACAAACAAATCAAATTTCTCTGTTGGTCAAAATACTCTGTTGGTATTTGACTGTCAATGTCTCTTTGTCCATCCCTCAGTCATTTCAGGGACTGAAGGACCTGATGGTCCAGGACCTTCTCACCCACAAGGCCATGTTTTTCCTGCCCTATAGGGAGAGGTCTTCTCTTCTTTCTCTCGCCAGTGTTGTCATATCTCACTTTTTAAACCTGTCCAGCGCTGACTTCTGTCCTTGAGCAGACATCTTGGACTTTTCCTTCTCTTTCAGCTCCTTCTCCTTCTGCAGGTTCTCCTCCACCGTCTTACGAATCACATCCTGAAGATTTACATAGACACAAAGCGGATGAGAAAACCTTGCTGTGATAGAACTAGAATAATTATTAACGTGGATTTTTACCAGAACTCTTATTTATCATAGTGGGTGGTGCAGTTCCACATTTCACATTCACATGCAAATCACATTTCACTGCCTTTTGTACAAGTATACATTTCGCATGAGACAAATAAATTTCTTGATTCTTGATTCTTGAACTGGATCTTTTCAAGTGTATATAATTAGCATGTGTCCGTGTATGTGTGTGTAGGATGTGTGTATATCTCCATTACCCTCTGATCTTCGTGAGCAACCTTCTTCTTCCTCTTCTCCACAGCGCCGCTGGAGCTACGACCCTTCTTCTTCATTCTAGGTGCAAACTTCTCCTCAGCTAATGGGTCATAACCCTGTAGGGGCACAAGAATGAACACATGCTCAACTGCACAGAACAAATATGATCGTTAGCAAAGTACTTGGTTTGCTACAACTGGTGAAACTATTAAACAAATGGCAACCGGTAACCGAGACTTAGTTTCTCTAGTTTTTCTCTAAACTAACACATGCATTAAGATCTTCCAACTAGCGCCTGTCTTCTACTCACTATGATTAAAACCCATCTATGCACATTCCATTTAAAATATATCTTTCCGCTTTTGGCAAGCAGAAATCCAAAACAACGACGCAAGATTTTATCCAGAGTTTGCAGTCAGTCACATATTTTCAAGCATGATATAATACTAGCTTTAAAGGAATAGTTCACCTCTTTATGAAAATTGGTTATTCACCCCCTTACCTGGAGTTCCATAATGTGGGTAAGAGCATTTTGGTCTCAGTACATGCATTGTTCTAGTCTGGCAACCCCAATTTTACCTTTAGCTTAGCATAGGCGCTGGAAAGTAAAGTTGCCAAAGATTTGCTATCTGGCAACATTACATTCCAGTGCCTATGCTAAGCTAAAAAATGGGGAAAATTGGGGATGCCATACTAGGAAAATGCAAGCACTGAGACCAAAATGCTTTAACCCACATATGTAACTCCAGGTAAAGGGGTGAATAACCAATTTTCATCACAAGGTGAACTATTCCTTTAAGCAGGCCCTGCAAAGCGAAGCTTTGAGCATAACTGAGACTGACTGACTAACACTGAGGCCTCGGCTGGAATTCTCTCTCTAGTGAGAGTCGTCTCTCCTTACCAGGGCCTTAACGCGGTCCGCGTGTCTCTGTTCCCAGGATGCCTGGTCCACTCTGCCCAGCTGTGTCGGGTCCAGACAGATGAGCTCAGGCTGGACCTTCTCCAGCAGAGCCTTCACCTCCCATTCACGCCGCTGCTTCAGGCCTCCCATTGGGTTCACATCCATAGCGTCGTAGTTGGGCTCACCAGCGCCTATATCACAGACAGAAGAGATGAATTGAGTGTGTATTCCATCCTCTTTGATGACTCTGATGTACTCAAGCCTCATCAGTCTCTATTTGACTGTTATTTCAGCACAATTCCATTTGGACAACAAAAGCCCCTGGACAACCAAACACAATTGCTGCTTAGACCCCGCCGTGAGTAAAGGACATACACACTAAATCTCTGACTATAAGCACTAATTGGAGTGTGTATCTGTGCGTGTGTGTGTGTGTGTGTGTGTGTGTGTGTGTGTGTGTCTTTTGACCTGGTATGATCATGCTAGTGAATCCATCTGCGTGGCCTACTCCCAGAACATCCTCATGGGGGCAGTAGTTCAAGCCGGAGATGCCTCCTCTCACGCGATGGGCCATATAGGGCTTGTTCACTGGCGTCCCCCACACATCTCTGTACACCTGCATACAACAACATACACATACAGTATTAATAAAGACACAGTTTGTACTGCCCACACACACACACACATTTTAATTATGGCTGAAACAAGAAATGATTAGATGTTGTCTATTATCATTTTGATAACCAATCAAAATTTTGATGTGCAATTTGTATGGGAAGCATTTTGGAGACATTTGAGCTAAAATAATTATTTGTTCCATCATTTAAATAGGCCTCTGTATTATGATTAATTGGTGTATGTATGTATGTATGTATGTATGTACAGTACTGTACTGATTAAGTCACCTGCACAACATCTCCCGTTGCTGCTGCCAACAGTCCTCTCTGACTGAGGGACAGACAGGCGGCCCCTGCTGGTAGGAAGTAGGACTGCAGGGGTTTGTAAGCTCGGATGTCATAAACTTTCAGCTTCTTGTCCAAACCAGACGTCACCATGTACCTGTACAGAGATTCCGAGTTTATTTGTTTAGACAGAAATGGGATTGTCTCCAAAGGTGAGAAATGGGGTGAGAAAACACACACACACGCACACACACACACACACACACACACACATAGAACGCACGCACACACACACACACAAATACACTCATAAAAAATGCACACGCACACACACACACACAAATGAGCAAAAGTTGTTGGAACAGAAGCACTCACGTCCCAGTCTTGTCCACAGCTAGTGAGCGAACCCCACCCTGGTGACAGAGCATCCTGACGAGTGGTTCCTTCTGATTGGGCGACCAGAGGGTGACGATGCCATTGGGATGGCCCAGGTGGATGATGGCATTCTGAGGGTTTTGGGCCATCACCCCAAGGCGACCCAACTTGGCATTGATACAGGCCACCTCCTTCCCCACGGACACATCCAGATACTGCAGGTAGCCAGTTGCACTCTAGGCATAGAAAACATAATACTTTAATGATCGAACACACAAATAATACAACAATACATACAATAACTATAAAGCGTTAGAGATCGCAGACCTCCGCCAAGACAATGTGATCACTGATGGTGTTCTGGATCACCAAATGCCTAATCAGTTCTTAATTGTCCCAATACAAACGATTGTCTGAAAATTTCATCCAAATCCGTGCAGTAGTTTTCGAGTTATCTTGTACACAGACACACACACACAGCACGCTCACAGCAAACAATACATAACCTTGGCGGAGGTAATAATATCACACACCTACCTGATCTTAAATTATACCAAACTGTCTAACTAGGAATGTTGTGTGAGCCAAAACTCTAACATAGTAAATACTATTTTATATTCTAACACACATCCTCTCATCATTTTACAACTTACCGCCGTGGCCAATAGAAAGTGATACGGCAGAAACTGCATGCTGAGGACATCATTAAATTTGCGAACACAGTGAAGCTCCACGCCGTTGGAGTCGTATATGTGCAGCCATTTTTTCTGGGCCACTGCGAACATATCTTCATTGTGTAGCCACCTGAGGAAGCAGAGACATACAGTGTTTTGTTCATACTGTCCACCGCCCCGGTGTGTGTATATACTGCAGAACCAAACAGAGCATTGTCATGCAAACATGGTTTCATGTAGCTACTTTGAACCACCACCAAGTTGGCCTTGTGGTACTGTAGAGTGTCCGCCTCTTGATATGGAGGTTTTGAGATTGACTCGAGGTCAGGTCATACCAAAGACCATCATAAAAATGGTACCTAGTACTGCCTCTAGCTTGGCGCTCAGATATCTAGATGGAGTGGGTAAAGTTAACACATGAGACTAACAGAGGACGACTAACCAGCCACTGTAAACATGCTGCCCTGCGCAGCCATAAGGCCTAAGATTACAGAAACTGATGGGCACAGCCCGATGCCCAACATGGAGGGGGAAGGATTTAACTTAACTGCGGCCTCCCATAAACACAGCCACAAAGTTCAACACACCACACATGCATATTTGATCCTGATCTAAAGATTCATTATTTGAACTAGCCATGGCAATGGCAGTGCAGCACCAGCAGGTGGCAGAAGAATAACTGGCTCAGTTGGAGTAACTGGCTCACAGTATGTGATCATCCTGCACCTGCTCTTACATTCACCTCAGGGAATTAGAAGTCTAATATGCACATAATGGTTCCACTCACTTGACGTCATTCACTGTTTCCATGACATTCATTTCTGATACCAACTGTTTCGACTGCCATTCTATGCAGGTCACGTGACCTCGTCTTCCTCCCAAGAGTAGATGCCTGAAATAAACAAATGAATTCTTATCAAACATTTGTTATGTGGGAAGGAAATAAACAAATCAATGCATATCGAGCAAATCTAATGTGTGTGTAAACAAATTGTTTAATACATTAACGTAATTTTCTAAAGTTTACTATTCATCTGTGTCCTCAGATAATAAAGTCCTGTTCCCACAAAATGTAACTTACCTCCCAACTTTGCTATAGTCAAGTCTATATGGACCAAACTGTGATAGGTGAAGGTTAAAATACTGCAAAGGAAAAAAGAAAAATGAAAAGCAATTAGACACACAAATGTGATTATTTCAACCCCACACAACTCACTCTCTACACAAAGCAGGTCTGTCTAGTCAATAGGTAGATATGGCGGTGTTCTGACAAAGTAAGCAATGCCATCGTTTGCTTGGATTCTTGGAAGACCTTTGGTGTTTTACCTTGGCTCCTGAAGTGATGTCCACAGCATCTGCAATATCATCCTGTGAGATGGTGCAAGTATCCTCGTCTTCATCACCCTCGAGGAAACTAAAAGCACCCAGCCAATGCAAATACAAGAGTGTCTGTTAATGCCAACTACTGATTCATAACAGTAGGTAAGCAGAATTCATAATTTGAACGCATAATGCTTTTAAGTCAACTACATTACCCAGCTTCCTCTGGGAGCAAGAGGTCAAATCTGGCTGCTTGTTGCACTGCAAGCTCTGATTCTGCCTCTGAGCGTTCAATGGCATGTTTTAACTTGGACCTCAAACCAGATGACTGCACGAAAAAAGAGTTACAAGATTAAAAGACAGAATGAAACAAATGTGCACGCTACAACCAGGTCTTTCAACAACCAGACATTTATACTGACACATCCCCAAATATTAACGTTACAATCAAAAGATGAGTAATGTTACCTACCACTTTCTCTTTGCCAGATTTATCTCCTCTCTGAAACTTTTTCAGCCGCTCTGGGGGAACAGGAGCTTGTCCAGGGAAAGGGTCTTTAGACTGCAACAGATCATGAGATCAGTCATGGAAATCATGGTATCTGTTTTCCAGTATAACGTTAGCATCTCTTAAAGACATAACAACCCAACACAACGTAACGTTACTGACAGGACTACATGAAAACAAGCTATTAACTTACCCCGGAAATATGTTTTGCTTTTCTTTGTCGATCCTTCTTATTTTGTTTCTTAGCGGACACCTCTGTGGTGTTTTCTTGATTCGAGTCACTTTCTTCATTCTGTCGAGTCTTCTTGTTAACGTTATTTGCTTCGTCCTCTGTTGGATTGTCCCAGTAGCGCTTCGGGGGCTAGTAAATAATCGGAATATAATTCATCACAGGGTTCGTGCATGGTATACTAACGTTATGTCTTACGTTAATCTTTAAAAATATAGCAAAATGGAAAATGACTGCAGAGACTGCACATGTAAACCTCAGAGTCTCGCTAACGTTACTGTGAGCCAGTAACGTTAGTATGCTAACGTTAACATACAACAGACAGTTGAGGTAGTCAGTTGAGGTTTCCGATTAGTCAACGGTTAGGATAACCACATTTCAACTCAATAACGAACTGTGTATGAGTAATTAATAAACGTTAAGATGTATATTTTGTAGTTTACCTTTCCTTTTTTACCCACGTGTGGTCTGGCCGACGTTGCCTCTATGGTGGCCGCCATCTTTGTTGTGTATTTTCTTTTTCCGGTTACGTCATCACGACGTTATAAAAATGTTGCATTAAAATTAATGGCCTATAGATATTACACGATAATAATAATAATAATAATAATAATAATAATAATAATAATAATAATAATAATAATAATCACCATCATCATCATTCACCACCATCAAACAGTAATCTCATATTCAATTCAATTCAATTCAATTCAATAGAATTAATCTCATGTTACGATATACTTTGTATGGGCAAAACCATACAATAGCCTATGCTTTAAAAAAGCCCCATTTCATTTTGGTCTCAAATCGTAGCACATCCCCTTCACAGCCCCTGTGTTGTCTCCCAAGATCAGACTTTTTCACAGTGTATAGGCCTACAGGAGGCAGGCAGCTAGCGGATCACAGGAGGTGCCTTCCATTGCACTGGCTACCATGCAGTGCACCTTAAGGTGTTTGAAGTCCACAGTGGTTCACAAGTGAATTCTGAAGGGCAGGGTGGTTGAACTCCCTTTGTCCTGTGGGGTTTAGTTCATGTTTGTAAATCTGAGTAAACGGAGTATTGCAGTGATTGGGCAGTGGTGTAGTTACAGAAGTTACAGAAATAAACTGGATCATGGCTATGGCCTGGTAGGTCTAAGAATGGGCTATCTTTTTGAATTCAGTTTTAGCTGCTAATGTAGTGAAGTTACTTTTTACAGATCTGGGGGGACCTACAGTAATATCAGCCAATCATGTTGTTAAAAAGGTAAGTCCACCAATCGTTAAAAAATGTAATTGGTCATTTTATAAAAGATCTTTTTGTAAAGCACAAATTGATTCATTTGAGTCCCTTGAATGGCTGACCTTTTCACTGACCTGGCACCACTACAGCTAAGTGCCTCTGGTAATTACTAATGAAGTAGCCTACAAGAACACTTCCCAACTCCCTTGGTAAGAACTTGAAGTGGGAAAATAACCTGAGAGTCCACACACACACACACACACACGCACGCACGCACGCACACACACACGCACGCACACACACACACACACACACACACACACACCACAGGTACCATCACCTGAACCTGATGCTCATAAACTACCAAGCCACATTTCACTCACACAGACCTGAATCTGCTGCAAAGCATACACTCTACCACTGAGCTCATCCCCTTTGGGCAAACATTATTGTCAAAAATTTCCAGACAAGACATAAAATATAAAAGATATTACAGTGTCTTACAAGTCAAAAAGTGCAAATGTAAATGTGAGAAGACCACAAGGCACTTTTAGCGTTTCTATGTAAATGTGCTCCACTACTTATTGGTGCTTACACAAGTGCCTTTTAGAGCTGTTTGTTGGAGCATAACCCCTCTTCTACGGTCTCAAGAGAGACACACTGTGTTGAGTTCAATTTCCAAACTCTCTGTCCAGCAGTTGGAACATATCCAAAGAAATGGCTTATTCTGAGTTGTGGACCAACCCCCCTTTAGGAGTCTGGAATGCGGTTGTGAGTCTACCTACTTTACGTAAATTGAGATTGAGTTGGAAGTCTACCTGCTTTGAAACAAAAGCCTTGCAGCAAATGGAGACAGCAATTTCTCGGCCCCTCCTTTGACAGAATCTCCAGGGCACAAAACGTGGAGCTTGACCACAATGCCCAACAGGTGACAGGTCTAACATGTTTTTGGTACTCTGTAATTAAGTTTCTCTGACCCTTTGAGATGGTTCTCAATGTTTAACCCCCTTCCTATTGCTGGGTGTAGGCCTATCTAGAACTAGTTTTCCCACTGTTTTCTGTTTTCCCACTTTGCTAATCATAATGATATAACTGACCTCAATATGTCGTGCATTGTAAAAGACCTAGATTACCAAGGGATTGGGTGTATTCCGCTCAGACCGAAACTTCAAGTTTTCATAACATACAGTAGTGTTTGCTGACCACCAAACCAACTATAGTCTAACCATGCATCAGTCACTTAAACCAAAACAAATCTTCAAAAGCACAAATGTTTAGGAGCATGGTGGTGCAGCTGGATACAGAGTCTGGGAGATAAACAGTCAGGTGCCCATGGGGTTTGAGTCTATCCTGCGGTCATTACCCAATCCCACATAACTCTCTCTTCCACTCTCTTCCTGTTTCCTTTCGCTATCCTGTCAGCCTGGCCTCAGCACGTAATAGGATAGCGCTACGACCAATCAGAAGAACAAGCAAGATGTAAACACCAATTCAAAAGACTGTTGTTTTCGGCGAAGCCTGCTCTAAACACATAGAGCATTTTGATTAGTGGAAACCAATTTGTCTGACCAATCAAATTCCCTATGGCTTGTTACTAAGTCGTACTAGCTGAGCATATCTTTTTGCCGCCGCTAGAGTTCATCTAGATTTCTAGGGCCACTATCCTGTCACAATAAAGGCAAAAGCCTACTTAAAAAAAAATCATATTCCCTTCGCCTGTCTCCAAAAAAACATGGCATCTGCCAAAGGGAATGCCAGGAATTTTTTGGGATGAAAAAAACACAAAAGTATAAGATTTAGGGCTTGCTCTTGGGATGGGATGCCCTACATTTGAGAGTGCTCTTTCCTTAAGGTACTTTCATCCATGACCTAAGTTGCGTGAGAGAGAAAAGGAGCGGGAAAAGGGTAAAAAAAACCAACCTGATTTTGAATACGCCCATTTTCTTCTTACTCACTGTACTCCAAGAAGCATGTATGCACACGCACCTTGGCTCATTTGTGTGTCTGATTTACACACACACACACACACGCACTTACTCAGACAAAACACACAAAATTTGTAATAGGCCACTGATCACTGAGAAATTCATTTAGCTGGCTGCTAATGTCCTTTGATAAAGAGCCAAGTTTGTCTGGAGCAACTGAAAGGAAAGGAGTAAGCCAGGCCAGGGCACTATAAGCGGATGAGAAGCAGGACAGAACAGGAGAGGTGGAGCATTTCAAAACATTGATGCTGAACTTTAGACAGGAAGTCAAGTATGGGTCGAGCCAGGAGAGGTCCAAAGGGAGAATCTGGAATGTGTGTGTGTGTGTGTGTGTGTGTGTGTGTGTGTTGTTCCCCTGGGATGAACCTGCATGCAAAACACAAAGACAGAACACAGGATCTCCACCAGTTTCACTGATGTTTGTTGAATCAGACAGCATTTTTTTGATGAAAAATGCTGTAGATGCTAAATTAAAAATATATCATACGAAAGTCTAGAGTTGGATAGACTTGAAAAAAGTTGAATAGGCTAAATTTCTACTGAAAAGCCCTTGTAAGTTGAGCAAAGTGACCAAAGAGGAGGGGGCAGAAAAGAACCAACACACTTATGTAACCCTACACCAGAAAGAGAGAGACAGAGAGAGAGAGAGAGAGAGAGAGAATTTTTGGCCAGCAGCCAAACATAGACTATTGTACATAGGCGAGCTCAAGTTGTGAAGTGAATAAGGGAGTTAACAAGCGGCAACTTGACTGAATAAATTATTTCATCTGCCGGTATGTCAGCAGACCGTCTACAGGAGGTATGATTCAAGATTTTTGCTCGTTGATGTTTTGCATATCAATCCAAGAGTTTGACAGTAAAAGATTAAATGCAACTTCGATTGGAAAGACAAAACGATGCAAGCTAATTGTGTGCGTCAAAAATAATCATCGTAGGCCTAAACTGAAAACAACCTACCTGCACTCAAAACGAAATCTTGTAGTTAAAACTCGAAAACCGCTGCTGTCGAGAAAAAAAAATATCGCAGCTGGGTCGTCTCTCTCCTCGCTTAATTTCAGACATCTGTCATAGAAATTCCTGCATTCCTGCCGTGGTGAAAACTGCCTATGATAGCCTATCGTTCTTCTTATAATGTTTTAATTTTATTAATCAGATGGAGGCAATGGATAGACCCAAGATGTTCGACTTTGAAGGCATATCGATGATAAACTACTTTACAGATAACTGGCAAAAAGTTCAAGACTTTTGCACTCGACCGGACGATATCCTCATCGCAACTTATCCCAAGGCAGGTGTGTGTTGTGTAGCCTATTAGACTGTAACCTAGGGCTATATAAATTTAGCCTATGCGAGGTTTTTGTATGTCTGATTTTTAAAAGCTGGAACATATCGATGATGTGAAAGACTAGAAGCTCTAACAACTGATGTGAAAACATGAAAACCCACTTCCAATAGCATAGGCTACAATTTACAATTTTTCTTCAGAAGAATGTGTTCATGACTCTGTGTGGCAAATTGAATTCCATGCAGTTGTTTTTTATTTGCTACATTTAAATCTCTAGAGTGCATTCCATTCCTATCATGATTTTCTGTTTAATCCTATTTAATGTTGTTTCACCTATTTCTATTATTATAGCCATATCCAGTGGACACAGTGGGCTGTGCCTGAATTAGTAGTTTTTTTGTGCACTATTAACAAGCAAATAAAAATACACTTTTCAGGAACAACATGGGTGTCCTATATCCTCGACTTGCTGTACTTTGGTAAAGTCATGCCGGAGAGACAGACCACTCTGCCCATCTATGAGAGAGTGCCCTTCTTGGAGCTTGCTGTTCCTGTGATGCATACAGGTAGGCTACACATACACACTGTGACCAGGGGCATCCTAGCTGGGGGGGAAAAGGGGAATGAGTTATTGGGGCCATAAGTGGAAGAGGACCCCTGAGGAGTCTGACATTGTATTCCAGGTGGTGAGGAAAGCCTAGAATTTGGTGCTAAACCCCTGACTGTTACGCACACACACTCACAATCTCTTTCTCTCGCTTACTCGACTCACACACACCATGGGTCAGGGGGCATTGCAATACTTTTTTCCCCTTCAGTTATTCCTCTGTATTTAGAACAGAGAGAGTAAACTCAAATCTGGCCTATAGTGCAGCAAAAAGGTTTGAGCCGGCCCAACACACACACACACACACACACACACACACACACACACGAATTGGTAATTAAATTGCTGTACAAGTAATCTTATTTCTATATTGGTCTGCAGAAAGCACATTAATTCATACTAAAGAGTCTCAAAACTCTATGTACTGCAGAACTTATAATACTAAATATGCATACTAATTTTCCATGTAGGGACAGAGCTGGCTGATAAGCTATCCACCTCTCCACGCCTTATTAAAACCCATCTACCTGTCCAGCTTGTCCCCAAAGGATTCTGGGAGAAGAACTGCAGGGTAGGGAACTACAGTCTGATTTTGATTCACAGAGCCTTATAAAGCGTAGCCTGACATAGCCCGCCCATAATACTGAATGTTCATACGTATCATGGTCTGGAGGTTGTTTAACCTGACGCGATTATACTGCGGAGGGAAGGGCATTCACTTCTGGTTTGAAACGATTGGACAGCTCGTCTAATCAGCTTCGCTTATTGGTCGGTAGACTCTCTACTGATGTAAACACGCCCCAGAAGACCGTTCCCAGACCATGGATACGGATGAACATTCGTATTATGGGCGGGCTATGTCAGGCTATTATAAAGCAAGCATCTGACACTATTTCACAAAACCTTGAAACATCAGGCTAATGATGTCTCTCTTTGCTCTCCCCTTGCCAAACTTCAATCACAGATGGTGTATGTGGCCCGTAATGCTAAAGACAACGCAGTGTCTTACTTCCACTTCGATCGCATGAACAAGGTAGAACCAGAACCCGGAGACTGGAACAGCTACATTGAGAGATTCATGGAGGGGAAAAGTAAGTCTTTAAAGAAAAGCTCCGGAGTGAATTCAAGCATAGCCCTGTTGAACGAGCCTGCTAATTGCACTAGTTAGCAAGTGGAACAAAATAATTTGGAACAGCATAAGACCAAACGCGAACGCAGAAGCGAACAAGCACTCTACACTGAATCAGTGGAAACTGATTATTCAAAACCGAAAGTAAGATCTGACGTACCGTTGACTCATCACCGTTGACTCAGCGTTTGGTCGATGCTGTTCCAAATTATTTTGTTCCACTCGCTACCTTGTGCATTTAGCAGGCTCGTTCAAATGGGCTATGCTTGAATTCACTCCGGAGCTTTCCTTTTAAATCAAGAGCGAAATGCATAAACAGATGAGTGCACTAATCACTTAATCCACTTAGAACCAACCAAATCAAATCCTTGAACTAATGATTTGGCACCCTAGTGGATTGTGCAAATGGATGTGTGTGAACTCATAAACCTTCCTCTGTTCTTATCAGATGTATTTGGGCCCTGGTATGACCATGTGACCGGCTGGTGGGAAAAGAAGCAGACGCACTCTAATATTCTGTACCTGTTCTATGAAGATCTAATCGAGGTATGTGTAACTGACAGGTGTTTTATTATTATCAGAGACAACTGTGAATGAATATAAAAACTACATCACATCAACATCATATCATGTGTGTGTGTGTCTGCTGGGGGGGGGGGGTTGTTGATTTATATGGCCCTCATGTTACAGTACTTAGCACCAGGACGGTATAGTATTTGTACTAAGTGTCATTGCCTAAGTGTATATGTGTGTTTATGTGTGTGTGTGTGTGTGTGCACATCAGGACACAGGCCGTGAGCTGGAGCGTCTCTGTTCCTTCCTGGGTTTGTCCACCACATTAGAGGAGAGAGAACGAATCAGAGGAGGAGTGCAGTTTGACGCCATGAAGGCAAACCCCATGGCCAACTACTCCACCATCCCCGTCATGGATTTCAAAGTATCTCCCTTCATGCGTAAAGGTCAGTAAAAAAGGATATGCTTCCGTATACCTAGGATACAAGGATTTATTTGTTGCATGCTTCTGATTATTGGTGTAAAAAAAATGTAGTGATATTATGTCTGGTGTCAGCCTATTTGTGCAAAGTACAGAGATACAGTAAGAAATGTGCCTTAGGGGGGCGCCGTGGCTCAGTGGCTAGAGCGTCAGATCATTACTACGGGGACCCAGGTTTGATTCCGACGCTAGGTCATTTCCTGATCCCACCCCATCTCTCTCTCCCACTTGTTTCCTGTCATCTCTACACTGTCCTATCTGATTAAAGGCAAAAAAGCCCAAAAAATATCTTTAAAAAAAAGAAATGTGCCTTAGGATGGTTGGTTGGTTGATGGATTAGGTGAGTGGCTGGGGTGGGGTGGGGCACCAACAACTCCCTTCCCTAAGCAAGAAACCTTGGGCAGATCCACGGCTCAAGGGGCTAACCCAACTGCCACCCTGGAATACTCAGAAGTTTTCACATTCTCATCTCTCTGTTCTGTAAAATTATCTACAGGAAAAGTTGGTGACTGGAAGAACCATTTCACTGTGGCACAGAATGAGAAGTTTGATGAGCACTACAAACAAAGAATGAAGAACAGCACACTAGTATTCCGCACAGAAATCTAACCCCAGGTAGGAAGTGTAGGAGAGTTTCAATATCAGTGTCAATATCTCAAGGTCTTAATATCCAGCGGATCTCGGCTCAGTCCCAGTATTGAAGCATGGGATAAGGTGCACATCCAAACCTATTCAGCAAGTGCCAAAACAAAATGTTGGAAAGAGAAAGACCTGCACTCTGCTTCAAAAGCATTTTTTTAAGAGAAAAATACTGTTTCTATCATGGGATCTTCGTCAGGGAAGTGGACTACGAGAAGTTTTATAGCTTTTCATAAGACCAATTCATGATTAAGTACAGTACTTACTGTTAAACATTCACCATGCAGATACTTACTGCTACTGCAGTAAATCAGATACCTTCTTTATAGTGCTAATAACATGATGATTAGCACTGTCAAAATGGTTGTCAAAAGGGATCAAAGTGCCAAAGGTCTTCCCAGAACTATTACTCCTCAAGCACAATGACCAGAAAACATGTTTTAATATAAAAAGCATTTTTTTACCATTAGAAATAATTGTCAATACAGCTACAAAATATCCATTTTACTGTTAGTTATAACCCTATAGTATTGCA